>VZRS01003652.1:3783-24485 GCA_013398055.1 Ifrita kowaldi | reverse complement strand
AAAAAAAAAAAAAAAATTCAGAAGAATCCAACTCTCCCCCTGTTCTGCAGATGCTCATTCCCACTGAGTCCCCGGGGAAGGCTGAGAAGAGAACCTGAAATACCTCAATGGCTTCACAGAAGGGTTTGCTGCAGAGATCTGGGCCAGCCTTACCCCTTTCACCTCGGTTTGGCACTTATTTTATAAAATGAGAAGGTGATGGAAAGGGGAAACTAAAGCCATGCTTGCATTTCAGTTCCTGGTGTTGCCTGTGCAAGACACCTCCAGCCAGATGTTTTGGGGTTTGTGGGTTTTTTTTTTTTACAGCTGATATCAAAAGTTGTTGGGTTTTTTTTTTTTTTTTTTTCTTTTTTTTTGTGACTTGTTTTCGTTATCAGTGCTTTTTAAAAAGCAGGTGTGTATCCCAAGGGGGAAGCTCCATGTGGGGCAGTGGATGTGAAGTTCATGTTCTTTCTCTGGCCGTGTTGCAGCACTGCTTCTGTGAGATGCTCAACTGCACAGGCAGCCGTGGCTCCCACCTGGGTGGGATCCTGCATCCGAGGAGCACGACCTGCAGTTCCACATCAAATGGGATACAGTGGTTTTGTTTGTTTGTTTTTTTAATATAGAGCCATACATTTTTTAAGTAATTTGAGATCTGAATGTGATTTCTAATGTATCGAGAACGTTAATATTTTAAAGCTATAACAAAGGTTTAAATTTCTACTTGTTGTTTTTTTTTTTCCCATTTATTTTAACTGTTCTGTTACCTTAATTTGATGTATGTGGTTGGGGAATGTTGCTTCTCCTCTTAGCATTTGTTTCTATAACCAGAAATAAAATTATATATGAAAGAGAAAATGCCCTGAAATTGCTTTGCTGCTGTTGGGTGACAGACTTGGATCCTTCCAGTGTAGCATCACAGGGGGGTTGAGTTTCCTGTAGCAGTGAGGGGACAGTGTGTTTAATATTTTTTCCTTTTCTTTTATGTAGGAAGGAAGTCAGTATCTGCACACCTTGCACTGTTTAGAGTTCAGACACCCCACTTTTGATCCCTTGTCAGTTATTTGGGCAGCTGTTGGCTCGCAGCAGAGTGAACATATGGACGTGTGTGTTTGAGATCCGTGATGCTTCCCCTGGGGCTTATAAACTGCTCCTCCAGCTCCAGCTTTTGTTTTGTCATGAAGTGAAACATTGTTATTTTGGACTTTAAATTAGTCCAGTGCATTCCCCTGTAATTTATAATAATTGTTTTCATTTAAGCATATGAGGTCAGAAAACAGTGCTTTATCTGTCTTGTAGTTAGACTTTTCCCTTCTTTGTCCTCCTCATGCAGCTACAATTTAAGTTCTGGGTTTATTTTGATTGAACATTCTGAGCTCCAAAATTAAATGGGAATATCTTTTAAGTCCTCAATTGACATAAAGTAGCTGTAATTCATAGAATTTTAGAACCACAGAATGGTTTGGGTTGGAAAGAGCCTTAAAAATCATCTCATTTCAATCCTTGCCATGGGCAGGGACACCTTCCACTGTCCCAGGTTGCTCCAAGCCCTGTCCAACTTGGCCTTGGACACTTTCAGGGATGGGGCAGCCACAGCTTCTCTGGGCACCCTGTGTCAGGGCCTCCCCACCCTCACAGGGAAGAATTCCTTCCCAATATCCCACCTAACTCTGCCCCCGGCAGTGGGAATCCCTCCCCCCTTGTCTTGTCACTCCATGCCCTTGTAAAAAGTTTCTCTCCATCTTTCCTGTAGTCTCCCTTCAGTTACTACAGGGAGGATTTTTTGTAGTTGACTAACTAATTAAAAAATTAATAACACAGTACACAGTGAGCAAAAATATTCATTCAGAGCCCTTCTTTTAAAATCTTTTAAAAGATTTAAAAGATTTTAAGATTTTAAAAGATTTAAAAGGCGTCTTTTAAAATCATCCTGTCTTTGGCGTCCCACGTGCTGCTGCTCTGCTGGCTGATTGCCCAGGCATGGTGTTAATGAACTTTAATGCCAGGAGAGCACAGGGCAGGGAATTACCAAAGGGCAAAGTGCCAAGTTTCATCCCCTGGCATCTCCTTGCAGGGCAGTGCTCAGCATGGTGGTGAGAGCTTCAGCCGTGCTGGCAGTTGGGAGAGAAAGTCCTGATGGATTTTTAACTTCTGGGAGTGCTGAAGACCTGAGCAGCTGGTTTGAACATCTCTTACCAGTTTGGGAAAGCTCCGTTTTATGAACAGGTTGGAGGAAAGGCTGATACATTGTCTTTTACATCTTAATGATGTTTTCCATATGTCTGAGTGCCTTAGAGCTGCTCCCCTTCGTTCCATGCAGGATGGCTTCAGAGCCAAGCTTCTCCTCAGGCTCCTGAGGTGGGGAATAATAACAGCAGCACCTCAAAACGATCCATGAGCAGCCACTAGTGATGATTTTGGTCACACCTCGTCTCTGCGAGCCCTTCCCGCCAGGCGGAACCTTCGTGCAGTCGCCGCCGCGTCTCCCCCGGAGCCGGCGCGGCGTACCGCCCGCCCGTGGGGGGCGGCTTTGGCCGCGTACCGTGGCACAGGCACGGGCCGGGGCGGCGGCGGGGCCGGGATGTTCACGGCGGCTGCCGAGAGCTTCCTCAGGCAGGCGAGAGACGACGGGGGACAGGGGACAGGGGACAGCGGCAGGAACCCCTCGGGCCGGGCGGGGGTCCTGGCGGGGGAGCCGCGCCCGGGGCTGAGCGGGGAGGCGGGCGGAGGGAGGGCGGTGTGCACCAACCCTGCCTCCCGGAGCTTCCCAAGAGGGCCGGGAATGGGGGCCCGGGTTCCTGACAGCCCCGACTGCCCCGGCAGGGAGATCCAGGAGGAGGAGCTGCGGAGATTCGCCGCCCGCGTGTCCGCGCTGCTGCAGGGCCCCGAGCCGGGCCCCGAGGCCGTGGATGGGCTGCAGAGGCTGCACCTCACCGTGGCCGCCACCAAGTACCCCCGCAAGTGAGTGAGTGGCCTTCCCTGTGTGTCTCGGGTGTTCAAAGAAGCCAAGCGTTACCTTCCTAACCAAAAAGGAAGGAAGGGCGTGGGTTAGGGCTTTAAAATAACACCCTGTCTTGAAAACCCTAAGTTCAGTATAAACTCAAAGCCCCTCTTTACCTTTCCCCCGCCTTGCTAAGCAGAAGGTGCCCATCTCCTTTTGCAGCAGGAATAACAAGGGTTGGTGTCACTGAGCCCTCTGTCAAACTGCATTCGGAAATGAAGGTGATGAGATGGCATCGGTCACTGTCAAGGGGGATCATCCCAAAGCCAAGAATATGCAGGAAATAAACATCTGAATCTTTTCTTGCCTTGCAGTGGTGTTTACTGTGACTCTTGCAGGCTCGATGGCAAGTTTGTGGAGCTGTTGCAGGCAGTGCTGTGCTCACCCAAAAGTCCTGAGCAGGTTCAGGTGTTATGTGCTGCCATCCTGAGAGAGATGTCACCTTGCAACGATCTGATCCTCTCCTGTGATGAAATTCAAGATACAAAGCTCTTGAGCCTGGTATCCTCCGTCCTTCTGGCTCAGGTAAATGACCTGTCAAGTCAGAGATCTTCCTTTGTCAATGTGGATTTGCTTTTTGATTGTTCCCTGCTCCTGAGCTCCTCCCTGAGCTCAAGGAGAGTGAAAATCAATTGGAAATTTGTAGAGAAAAAGCAGAGGCATTTCAATGTTCATTTAAGGAATCTCATTATTCTGCTTTGCATAGGAAAAAAATGGCAGCTTTTTTGTGTGTAGCACTTAACAACAAAAAATGCATAAAATCGTAGTGTTTTCATACTGAGGTCCTGGAAGCAAAAATGAACCTTTAGTGCTGGCTGCTGGAATAGATTTCAAATCAGGGCTGCTTGAACCTGGAAAGCAAAAGATTTTAGAGTGAATTTACTACTGCTTCTTATGATATTGGCTTTCATGTTCACATATAAAAAACACACATAGAACCTATAAAACATGTAGGACTGTAAATGCAAATGGCACTTCAAAGATCCAGATTCTCTATGGAGAGAAGCAAACATGAGGACCTTCCTCCTATTTGAGTGCTGCCTGGGGAACAAGCTGGAAACTTCTCTTTTTCCTCTCTTTCTTTTACTTTTATTGTGCCTGTTAAAGGTAAAATGTTTTTCTGAAACTTCTCGTTCTGAGTTTATGTGTGCTTAGAAATGCCTCCTATGTTTCTGACATTCATCTGAGTCTAATTAATTAAAGGAAGTGAAACAGAAACCAGCAATGTGCTTGTGTGGTGCCTTTCAAAGCTCCTCTCTCCCATATCCAGCCTTGAGACTGTCCTGTAGTTCCACAATGTAAAGCAGCCCCATAGTTTGGGACCTGTGAATTCAAATTGCAGAAAATCTCTGCAAAATGCAGTAAAATCATCTGTGCTGGGAGTTCTTTTTGTGTTTGATGCCTGATGGAAGAGACTGTACAGTGTTGGTCTCTAGTGATGGTAGATTATCTGTCTATCTTTACCTCTGCTTTATTTTTCAGGGAAATAAGGGTGAAGTGGCTGCTGTGGGGCAGCGTGTTGTGAAAGTCCTTGAAAGAAGACTGCCCGAGGGTCAGAGTGCTCGGTTCCTTCTTCCTGTCCTGGCAAATGTCGTCAGCCTTTCACCAGAATCTCTAACAGAAGGTAAATCCATAGGAAGGGCTGAGATTGCCACCTGGCTGTGAGCTGGGTAGTGATCAGAAGGCTCTCGGTTGGAAACTGCTGTCAAAAGTGACATCTCAGCCACAAGGAAAGAGAACTTACTGGGTGAGGTGTATTCCACCTCACAAAACTGGGGCTGGGCCTTCCAGTCAAATCCTGGCCATGGGTTTGTATAACAGGATCATGTACTCTAGCTGAGGTCTCCAGATGCAGTAGGGGTGTGAAACTGTCGCTGAAGAGCATCAAGTAAAGAGAGGGAGAGAAACAGAGATGTGCCTGTGCATCTGGTCAAGAGAGCAGCAGAAGCAACTAGAGGTGCCCTTCAGCAGAGAGGCAGCACTGAATGGGTAGTGGTGAGTTAACCTAGGAGAGCATTCCAAGCTTAAAATGCTGGGGAGTTGTGAGCAAGGGTGAGTTTTTGGGAGTTCCCTGGGAGGTTTGTGTGCCTTGTGCAGTGTGCAGGAGAAGCTTTGGGGAGGATGTTAGGCTGGGTGTGTGGGCTGGCAGAACAGGCAGGATCACCTGCCCCAGCTCTGCGAGTTCCCAGTGAGGGATTTGTGCCTTTGGCTGCAGAGCTGAAGCCAGACACTGCCTGAAGAGAGTGTCAGTGTTTTTGCACATCCCTCCTAATAGCAGCTGTGGATGGAGACAAAGGAACAAGTATCTCTTGAGTGATCTGGTTCCAGCACTCACTCCCTGACTGAGGTAGTATGAGGAGTACAGGACACCCACCTCAGGGTACCAGTTTCTTTATGGATTGCTGGATCAGAGAGTGATCTAGGCTGGAGAAAAAGCACAGCAGTCGAGGGTTAGCAGGGACACGTTGCAGAGGTTGCTTCTCTGCTAGCAATGACCCTGTCACTTCCCTTGTACAGAGCAGACCAATGTTGTCAGTAAAAAGCTGGCTGACTGGCTGAGGTATGCAAGCATTCAGCAAGGAATGGCTCAACCCTCTGGAGGCTTCTTCTCCAGTCCCAGAACCAAACAGGTGAGTGCTGAGTTGCCATGGTGACCTTACAGGGGCATTTGTTAGTCTGTTACCAACTGGTTTGGGTTCCCAGAGTCACCTTCTTTTGGGAAATAGTAGCCTGGAAGTGCTGCTGTTCTTCAGCATTTTTTGTGGGATACATGGTTAAGACACATAGGAAAGCGAAGTAGGGGGATTTACAGCTCTGAGATTTAGGAGTTCAGCTGCAGAGCCAGAGCTTTTATCCTTGAAGTAGTTTTAAGAGAAGAGTCTCTTAGTGACCGTGTAGTTCAGAGTAAAAGGTGATTGCAAACGAGACCAGTGTCAGAGTAGCAAAGTTGAGTGTTTCAGCTGGGGAGGAGGATCCAGCACAGCTGGCTTTTCTCTCTCTGGATACCTGCCCTCCTGCAGGACCCCAAACAAAGGCTACTTATTCCATGGGTTCAGTGGGTTTTCCCTGCCCTCTCACTTAGCTTTTCCTTGGGGCTCTGACCTGCTGCATCTTTTCTCTCAGCCTACTCCTGTCACAGAGGTGGATGGTGCTGTTGCCACAGACTTCTTCACAGTGCTCTCAGTGGCTCAGCACTACACACAGGACCAATGGCTCAACGTGCACACCTTCTCCATGCTGAGAAACTGGCTGCTGTGCTATGGGGGTAAGGAGCTGAACACCCCTAATCCAGGTAGGGATTGAAGGTCTGCAGGCCACTGTGGTCTGCAGCCCTAAAGGGGCTGTGTGCTCTCAGCTGTTGTATGAGGTGGCTGCGCCAGCAACCCAGCGATCTCCTCTCTTTCAAACTGATTGGATATTAGGAAGACATTCTTCCCTGCAAGGGTGGGGAGGCCCTGGCACAGGTTGCCCAGAGAAGCTGTGGCTGCCCCATCCCTGGAAGAGCTCAAGGCCAGGTTGGACAGGACTTGGAGCAACCTGGGATCGTGGAAGGTGTCCCTGCCCATGGCAGAGACATTGGAACTGGATGAGCTTTAAGTCCCTTCCAGCCCCAACCATTCTGTCATTCTATGATTCCAAGTGACAGGAATGTGGGCAAGAGTTCTGATATCTTGGACTAGGAGCAGGGGAAGTTTGGGAAGGAGTATCACTAAACCTCCTGACTGATGCTTATTGATCCTTCCTTGGGGAATTACTTGTTTGGTGAGTCTCCTGTTTTCAGGCAAAGCCTCATGGATTCCTAGGAAAGAAGGCCTGGGTGATGGGAGGCAACATCTCCTTGGTATTCTTGTAACATTTCCTTCTCCCTCAGCCTCCTGTTCTTCACTCTGCACCCAGGGACAGTCAGCTGCCTTTCTGTTGCTGGGCCACTGTTGTGTGGGTGACATTGCCTGTGTCGAGCTGACACATGTGGTGTTTATTGTGCAGATGACAAAGCAGGAGTGGACAGCTCTGTCACATCCGTGGTCTCCGCTGCACCCACGGCTGGCCGGCTGCTTCCCCCCAGGGAGCGTCTGCGGGAGAAAGCCTTCGAGTACTGCCAGCGCCTCACTGAGCAGAGCAACCGGCGTGAGTCTTGCCATGAGCCCTCCTGGCAGTCCTCTTGGTAGTGTTCTCCAAAATATGTCTGGTTCACTGCATGTTTGGGCTGGGATCTCACTCCCTGGAAGCCACAGTTCGGCTCCTAGGGATAGGGCCTGTTGCAGCTGCTGGGGCGAGTCACTGACCAGCCCTGAGCTGGGGTTTTGGGAGGGATTTGGAGGCAACAGCCAGATTCTGCCTCCTTGATTTGCAGAGGAGACTGTGGGACTTGGTTCTGATTGGCCTGAAATCAGGATCAGTGTGTGTTCCTGCCTGCCCTGATGCCAAGGTTTGTGCTCAAACCGACAGCCTCATATTCCTGTGTGGGCTCAAAGCTTAATTTGGACTCATTTCTCTGGCAGGACCCCTGAAGAAAGATGATGGAGACCTGCAAAAAGCTGTAAGTACACAGAGGTGGGGCTGAAGCTCTGGGAGTTGTGGGTTCCCTCACTCCAGTCTCTCTCTGCTCTCCTACAGTGTCTCATTGAGGCAGTGACAATCATGGACATCATCTGCAAACAGGACTCCTCCTACGTGTGCCGTGCTGTCTCCTTCCTGAAAGTCCTGCACAGCAGGATCTGTGGGGATGCCACTTATGCCAGGGCACTGCTGCCCATAGCCCAGTTCTTCCTGAACCACAGTAAGTCTTCAGCTCCCACCCCATCCTCCACAATCCAGTCTTGCCTACTCCAGCACAGCCTTTTGTCCTGGCAGTTTGCTGCCAGCCAGAGTTGGTAATTCCATCTTGCCTGTGCTCTGGTGTGGATGATCCCACCCCGGGAGCTGCGGTGTCCCATGCTCTTTAGAGAAACATAACCCAGATCTCTCTTAGCCCTTGGAGCCCTGGCAGAGCTGCTGGATGGGCTGTGCTCAGCAAGGTGCTCTGTCCTCCCAGGCAAACTGGCAGCTGTGGACTCGGATGCCATCTACAAACACCTCTTCACTGATATCCCAGCTCAGCTTTTCCACAACCCATCACTGGCCTTCGAATTTGTTCAGTTCTGCAAAGACAACAGCCAGCTCTTCACAGACTCCTCCAGCATATTCAGGCAGAGCTTCCCAAATCTCTTCAAGGTACAGCGTGTTGGAGCAGCAGAGGGAAGAGCCTGTTTCACATTCCTTTCCGTGCCCTAGAACTGCCTTTGTGCACCCCAAAGCCCACCACGTGCCTCCATGGCAGTGCTAGGGAGAGCACAGGCAAGAAGGACTGTTACAAAACAAGTGTGGGTTTGAAGGGGAGGAGGGTTCTGGGTGTGTTTAGCACTGCCAGGAGAGGAGAGTCTGGGTTGGCAGGACTGCAGAGGGCTGGGAAGCACAGTGAACACAGGACACGGCACTTTGTTTCTGGAAAAGTTTAGTAAGTTGCAGCTTGCCAGCCACTGAGCCAACTGCCAGAGGCCTGTATTGAGCTTCTAACAGGCTCCTGGGTTTTGACCAAACCCTCAGACTTCTCTGGTTTTGCTTTTCAGAAGTGATTTTCCCTTCCCCGTCCCATCTGGTCACAGTGTGGAGTTGTCTGGGTGTGTGATGGAGTAGCAGGGATAGTGCAGCAGTTTGTGCTTGTTCCTTGCAGTTCCTGGCGTGGAACAGCCCACCCCTTATCTCTGAGTTTGTGGACCTTCTCCCGTTTCTGCTGGATGCAGGCACGGCCATTGAGATCTTCCATTTGCTGCTTGACCTGCCCTGCTTGACAGCAGCTCTGGACATCCAGCTGAGGTAATGCACCTTCCTTTCCTCCCACTTGTTAATCAGCATCTTGACAGTGACCAAAGCCCAGTACCCACTTCTGAGCCTCAGCTGTCACAGAGTGAGCCATCACTGCAGTCAGGTTAACACAAGGCTGCACAGATGTCAGCCCAGTTTTCCTAGTAATGTGTTGTACATGGAAAGAGAAGGTGACCAGCTCTCACATTTCAGTATTGGACTGTCTTTGGGGCTCAGGGAGCTGTTGCCATTCCCATCTCCCTGTCCAGCTCCAAATGGTTGCCACATGTTTGAGGCTGCCATGAGCTACCACCTCAGTACAGAGGTGCAATACCAATTCTTCCTTCCCTGCTCTTAGCTCTGTTTTTGGCTTTGTTCTCCTGGAGACACACAGAATTTTCTTCCTGAGATCTTAAGAACTATGAGCTTCCAGGAAGATGGGGTAGGACTGGAACTGGCTGTACCTCTGCTCTTGTCCTCCTGACATTACAGCTCTTTCTGCAGTGCTTAGAACAGAGAGTCATCCTAAAGGCAGATGCTGGTGGGCTTGGATGACTGAGGAATACAGAGTGCCATTTTCCCTTTCCCGGACGTGACACAGGAGCAAGTCTGGAACTATTGCCTGAATACGGGGGCCCTGAGCTCATCAGGTTGGCTCTCTGGCTTCCAGAGGGCCTGGATTAGACCAACTTGCTGTCCAGTGTTCAGGATCCCAGCTCTGCCCTGGCCCATTCTCACAGTGCAGCACGTTCTGTGTGTTCCCTGCTAGGGCAGCTGCTCTTCCTGCCTCCGAGAAGGCCGGCAGCGACCCAGCTGGGAAACCAGCCACGTGTCTGGAGGCCTTTCGCCATCCCCTCTACAAGAGCACGTTCCAGTATCTTCTCCGCACCAAGTCTGCTCCTGAGGATGCCCCGGAGAGGTAGGAGCCTGCCTGGAGTGTGGTTCAGCCATCCAGCTCTGGGAGGCAGCACTGGGATTACTGGGAAAGGCACAGCCACTCTCAGCTGGCGTGAGGTGGATTTCTCTTCCCTGTGTCAGCTTTACCAGCGCTCAAAGGCCTTGTGGGGGATAGGGAAGGGCAACTGGGAACAAACCTTCAACAGTAACTCTTTTGCCCACAGTCTGGTTCCACTTCGGCAGCTGCTGGGATCCCTGGCTGGCAGCCCAAGGGTGGTGCAGTGTGCAGAGACTGTCCCTGTCTTACTGGAGCTCTTTTTCGGAGTGGTGGCAGAGGTAAGTCCTTCTGGGGGGAGTTCAGTTCCCAGTTGTGCCATGGGATCTCTTGTTATGTGAAGAGCAGTTGTAGAAGCAAAATTGTGAAGATGCTGCAGCTTTCAGAGAGGGGTGCATGAGGGGAGGGTGGGATTGATACTGGCATGAACAGCACTGAGCCGGCCACTTCATCCAGAGAAACAGAAAAGCTCTGTGGTGCAGCATCAGGTTCACTCTGCTCTCAGTCAGCTGTAATGGAGAGAGGGAACAGTGTGTGCCTGATACCTGCTTTGTGCACGGCTCCCCTCATAGATCAGGCAGTTTCGCTGCCAGCTGTCTCACCTGGCTGGTTAGTTTGGGTTTGGCTGCTGGAAGTCACTGGTTCTGCTAAAACAAGGCTGGCTTTCAGTTTGCAGATGGGTCTCTGATAAACCAGCTGGTGGTGCTGCTGCTGCAGAGGAGTGACCAGCTCTATGAGATCCCATCATTTAAAGACGCTGTGTACAGGTGAGATGGGACAGGAGGCACAGCCCAGCTCCCAGCCCTTCCTCCTGGCATCCCAGGGCAGCCCAGGAGCCTTTTCAGTTGTGGCCCAGTCCCCGCTGTGACACATCTTTGAAGAGTGCACAATGGGGACTGTACCTTCATCCCTGCTGGGTACACCCAGAGGGTACAGCCCTGTGCCAGTGGCTGGGTGCTGCCAGCCCCTCCTGGCTTTGGGGATCACCACCTTGCCCTGGTGTGAGCTGTGCCCTTCTCTCTGCTCCAGGGTGCTGAGCTCCCAGCTGGCGATGCTCTGCAGGCTGCGCCCTGCGCTCATGGTGGAGCTGTCCACAGAGATCCTGGAGTTCTCGGGAACAGTCAGCAACATCCAGAGCAAGGAGGCCATCTTCACCCACATGGTGAGCAGGGCTGTCTGCTGCTGCCACAGGCTGCTGCAACTGCACTTTGCTGCTCACCTTCCCTCTCCTTCTCTGTCCTAGCATTAGCTAACATAATTTTCTCTTCCCTAAAAGTTATTCAATTCCCTTTCCCTGTGCTCCCTTCTGCCCTGGCCTCAGGTGTGGGCTATCGGCGAGTACCTGTCGGTGTCCTACGACAAGCGCTGCACAGTGGAGCAGATCACGCGGTTCTTCGAGACCCTCGAGGCCGTGCTCTTTGAAATCACCCAGCTCCGGCCACAGGCCAGCACCCCCAGCTGTGCCCCCCGTGCCATCAGTGTCCTCATGGCCACCCTGACCAAGCTGGCAGCCCGCAGCCAGGACTTGATCCCCAGGTGAGCACCAGCAAGGGCTTGAAACGTGCAGATCTCATGCGTCCGAACATGGGTTTGCTGCTGTTAATTAGTAATTGAGTCTGGCAGCTGATGGAACCTGGAAAAGGGCAGAGGTGAGCTGTGGAGGGGCACAGTTTGGGGGAGTGGGATTCATCTGCTGACTAACACTCTGTCACCTGCACTAGTCTGTTGGAGTTTACACACTTAAGTTGTGATCTGGCTGGGTGCAAAGGTCCTGCCAGCTGATATCTGTGTCCTTCTCTCCTTCAGAGTGTCCATGTTCCTGTCCAAGATGAGGACATTTGTGCAGAGCCCTGCTGTCACCTCTATTTACTGCGAGGAGGACCTAGAGGAGATCCTTATTCGGGCAACTGAGCTCATGAACCTGCTGAAAATGCCCAGCGTGGCTCAGTTTGTGTTCACCCCACCCGTGGCCAGCACACAGTTTCAGAGGGAGGTGAACGACTCCCTCCCTTTGGCCCTCAGGATGGTCACCCAGCTCCTGGAGCCAGCTCCAGGCTCCGTGCCAGTGTGAGGGCAGGAGGTTTCTGGAGTAACTCACTGGACACTGCTGACACTCAAGGCTGAGGCCCTGATCTTAACTGGAAAAGTGGAACAAATGATTGTGAATGAAACAGGGAATAGGAATAAGGAGAGCTGAGGCTGCTCTTCTGGTCTGAGGCTGTTTGTATTTGTGTCCTGGTGCCTGTTGCTTTTTTATCTCCTAAGCTTGTCTTATCCCTTCCTGGTGAGTCTGCATTGAAAATCCTGGTGGATTTGTGCGAATTTTGCAGGAGAGTGAATACATGCATTAATACCCTGCCAGCACACCCTGTGCCTTTGGAGATGCACTTCTTCCCTCCCTTCCTCTGCCTTGTTTCCCCTCCCCTTTGCTCTCACTACACCTGCACATGCTGCTTTTCTTGCCTCTCCTTGCAGCAGACCGAGCAAAGGCCTGTGTGAGCTGGAGCAAGCAGGAGTGACTCTGTCACATCTGGGAGCCCTCACCGCTCTTCTGTCTCACCATCAGAATGAACACTGAGAGATCCAAGAGACAGCTGCCAGAGCAGGGCTTAGAGAGATTTATTGATCCAGTTTATTGTTGACACAGAGCATTTCTTAACATCCACCGTGTCCGACAGGCGCCATGCTGTGCTCAGTATCTGCACCAGAGCTTTATACACATCTGAGCTGTACAGTATTAACACACAGGGAAGTGAGTCCATCCCACTGCTCCTCCCAGGAGAAGCCAGCCCTCATGCACACTGGTAAATAGCAGGGTTTATTTACAGTCTATTTCAATACCTGACTGCACTGTGAGCGACACACAGCTCTGGGGCTGTTTTCCAGCTCCAGGGGTGCTCAGTGGGTTGCGCTGGTACTGCTGGAACGTGTCAGGATGCAGCCCCAGCACTGTCTAGTGCAAACCAAGCCTCCCCCCAAGCCCTGGCTTCGGGGCAGAAGGGAGTAAGTGCATGCAGTTTGCCCAGGGGCTTTAGGCAGCCCATTTCAGGTTCTGTGGAGGATGACAGGCCAGCATACCTACTTGATTGAAAGTGGAGTGAATCACCAGGAGCCCTGAGCCTTTGCTTGCCTGCCTGATAGAGCTGAGTCAGCAGCAGGAGGATGCACTGCTCCCAGTCCCTGCTGGGGCAGCACCCCAGGCCAGGGCTGCGAGCGTGGCCCAGCAGAGCAGCAAGGCACTCGTGTCTCAGAGAAGGTGCCTGGTCCATCCTGCCAGGCTGCGTTGAAATCCGGTTGTGGAGCATTTCCCTTGCATGGAGTGTTTTGACATCTCTCTCCTCCTGTGACGTGCAAGACTAAGCACAGGAACCAAAACTGCAGCAGTGAGGCATAATCAGAGCCAACCCTGTTTTAGCATCACAATCCTCGGAGCTCTGTTGTTATGAGATGCCATGTGAGTATCTGATCTGCTGCCAGAGCCTGGACCTTGCAGGGTGTGATGGAGGGCTTTGCTGCAGGCTGTTTTAATAGGGTTCGGCTAAAATAGGTCTCAGTATCTGTCTATATGTGGAAATCAGGTCGGGTTTATCCCGTTAATGGTGCTAAAAGCAGAGGGAGGACTCGGCGGGCAGGAGGCTGGGTGTGCGGGGCCCGGGCAGCCACACGATGGAGCTGAACCCTCGGCTGAGCTGACACCGTGGTCGGTAGCAGAGCAGTTCATGGGATATTCAAAACGGTCCTCCCAAAGGGAATCTCTGCCGTCCATCATCACCTGTCAGCATTTCAGCAGCACACAATTGGGAGATGCTCCGAGCAGGGCACGAAACAGGGCAGCCTTTCAATGGGCTGGCAAAGCTGGAGGGAGAGGACCAGGACAAGGTGCCAAGCTGTCATTTGTCTGCCTGGGCTGGTGGCAGTGCTGTGTGCTGCTGGGCTCGCTCGGGTTCCTGGTGGCACCAATCCTCTGTGGGGACATTCTGCCATCAGTCCTGGGGGCCTTCAGCCGGGATCCTGGTGCAGTAGATCTGTGGAGCAAGGGCAAGGGAGTCCTTCTCTGCAGGGAGCTCTCCCTGGGACTCACAGGAACTGCTGGTGGTGTCAGCCCTTTGCTGTAGCTGCTTCCCATCCCGAGGCAGGGCTGGAGCCCAGCAGCAGAAAGGCACCTGAGCTAGTAGTGTATGGCACCAGGGGAATTAACTCCTGGCCATGCATCCTGTGTGGAATCCCACTCCTGGGTGCTGCCTTCACCACCCCCAGAGCTGGGCACACTTTTCCAGCCTGACATGCCAGCATCTCAGGTGGCCGCTGCCACAGTGAAGCCCAGGCCTGCCCCACGTGTTCTTCTTCAAAACCCAAAGGTATTTCAAGCCTTCTGCCTGCCAGCATGAAATATCACACAGGGCTGCCAGCCTAGAGGAACAGAGGAGCCTGCCTACAAGTCCCCGTGGTGGGAGCATCCCCTTCCCTCCCCCTGCCAGAGGGGACAAAGGAACAGGAAAGGAGAAGGACGACACTGGGTATAAGGTGAGGCTGGGCAATGGATCAGGAATGATGCTCCCAGCCAGTGCAGTGGGAGAAGCGTGCACCATCGTTGCGTGTCCTTTCATCTGCTGCAGTGCAGGGGCACAGTGTCCAAAAGCACATTGAGGGCTGTTGCGGAGTCCTGGTCCTCCCTCTTGCACTCCAGGCTCCCTGAGGTCAGCCTTAACCAGAGCTGTAGCCACAAGCTGCTGCAGAAGGATCCTTGTACCACAAGGACTAAGAGGAAGAGGAGCTGGAACTGATTTTTTTGGCTATTTCAATGTCCGACTTGGCAACCAGAAACCGCAGCTTCTTCCCTCCAGAGCGGATGAGGTCCACGGCACTGCAGGGAGCAGCAACAGGGAGAAAGGTGAGTTCTGGCTCCCTCAGGCTGGCAGCCCCTCAGGAGCCTGCCAAGTCATGGACATTCACAAAACACCCACCTTTGCCAATCACCTGCCCCTCTGCCCTGTGCCTGCTCAGGGTTACAAGCAGGGACTGTTTCTCTCCTGCCTGTAGCTTTGTGGAGGGCTTGGCTTCCAGGTTAGTGGTGCCAGGACAAGGGCAAACAAGCCCAAAGCTGCTCTGTGCTATGGACACCTGGGCTCTGACTCTGAGCTGCCCCATCCCACCACCTTCGAGAGGAAACCTGGGGTGGGATGGGGCTGGATCAACTCTGCATTGCTGAGACGCACCTCTGGAGCTCTCATTTATTTCCCATATATGCTCCCCAGCTGTTGCTCCATAATCCCTCTTCCAAACCCACAGCCTTTCCCCCTCTCTGATGTCCTGTGCAGGTCACTCCTCTCCCTGTAGCTTGCTCGTACCGCAGCATCCTCAGGACTGCAGCGCTGGCAACTCTTACAGCAAAACAGCTGGAAACCTGGACCTGATAATAACTCCCCCAGTGCTGGCACCACCCCAGGCCCTCTGGAGAGGTGAGACTCACCTCTGGTAGTCTGCCCCAATGAGGCTGGTGCCGTTGACAGCCAGGATGCGGTCCCCGATGGAGAGCCTGCCGTCGGCAGCCGCGGGGCTGTCCTCGATCAGGGTGCGGATGTAGATCCCCGGGGAGCAGAGAGGGGTGTGCTGTTGGCAGGGAAAGGAGGTGAGCGAAAATGGGGACACAAAGATTTGTGGTCCCAAAGGGCTGAGCTCCCCGGGCAGGGTAACCCTCCCCCAGGGCTCACAGCCAAGCGAGATGGCAAGTGGGACCTTGGAGATTCTTGGGAGCATGATGGGGATGGTGCTAACAGTAACAGGAAAGAAATGTGATCCTTTAGTTTTGTATCAATTTATACACAGAAAGGAGAGGTGGGGGCAATCTGCTCTTGTTCAATTTACTTAAAAGTAAAGCATCATTAACCTGCAGCCATGTTGGGATGGGAGCTCTGCTCACGCTGTCCCAGGGCTCGGTGATGCTGTTTCCTACTGACCAACAGCACAGCTGTGAAAGGCTGTTTAGAAAAATTATCCACCCCACAATGCCAGATTCCTCCTTATGCAAAGGAGGAGCTGTTTTGACACCCTGTGAGCCTCCCTGCTCCTCTCCGCTTCCCCTGCCACCGCTGAAGGGTGGAGGAAAGACCTCGGCTGAGTCATTTTCCTTCCATAAGAGAGCTGAGCCTGTTTGTTCTCTCCAGCTGCAGGACAGCTGTGGACTTTGCAGGCATGGCACAGCAACCTAGGAGTAGAGGTCCTCTGATAGATCCCTCTCTGCCTCCTTGTCCCCAGGAGAACCAGCCTAGTTCCCGTGGGAAGCCATCAGCTTCTTTGCTGGCTTTTCTTGGGGTATAAACCACGTCCAACATGTCCCACTCCAGCAATGAGAGGGACATGAGCTGAGAACTCACCACGCCGTCGATCAGCCCCATCCCCAGCCCGATGGGTCCCCTCTCCAGCTCCACCACGAAGACGTAGCAGAAGTCGTCGGTGGCAGAGCTGCGGCTGGAAGACTCCGGCGTGGGGTAATCATAGGGGGTCGGCGAGCAGCCTGGCAGCGGAGAGAGCGGCTTACGGCTCTGGCACCGCCCAAACCCAGCCTCACAGCCCCGGGGCAGCGCCAGCACTCGGTACCTTCGGGGGTGCTGCCTTTGGTGCCGTTCATCCCGTTCCTGCGGGGGTCCTGCAGCCCTTTGCCGGTGCCCTGCGGTGACTCCGGGCTCCCGGAGTCGAAGTTCAGGGGGGTGGTGGGCGGTGTCAGCAGGCAGGAGGAGTCTGTGGGCGCCGTGCCGGCCTTGGGGACCGGGCTCCTGCCCAGCTGCAGCTGCTTGAGCTTCTCCTGGAGCTGGGGCTCACCAGCGGGGGGCTCGCAGGGACAGGCGTTGGTGGCCAGGCAGAGCTGGGGGTTCCCCTCTGGCTCGGCACAGCCCCCCAGGGAGCAGTAATCCTCCTGGGCAATGGTGCTCCCCAGGACGGCCGCCGGGCCCTCGCTCACCTCCAGCACCTCCGGCGTCGTGCATGCCTCTTTCTTAAGAAGGAGGAAAATGCTGTGGGACCCCCTGCGTGTGCTTTTCACTCCCTACCTGTACCCCACCACCCTGTGGCTTTCCTGGCTGCCAGATCCATCCAAAGCCTTGGCAATTCAGACACTGCCAGGCTTGTCCTGGCTTCCCAGCATAGCTGCCACACCCCAGTTTGGTGGCCAGGGCCATGCTGGAGATGTTTACAGCCAGCCAGGAGGGGATTCTTGGTTATGTCCCTGCTGGGGGATCCCATGGGAAGGGGACACTCGGGTAGCACAGCTCCTCCTGTGCCACACGGGCTGGGCAGTGTGGCCCCAGGGTGACAGTAGGAGGCAGCAGTGCCTGTGGGTGCTGCAGGGGATGGGAGAGGAGAAGGGGACCTGCTAGAGGGACGTCCCCCACTTGGCAGTTGAGCTTTGCACCCACAGCAAGTATAACCCTCCCTGTGCTTTACAGACATTAGCTAATTAGTGCTTTTGTGCAAGCCTGGCTGCTGGGGACGGGCAGGGTGCAGCTCAGGGAGGACAGGGAACGCACGGGGAGAAGGGGAGCACTGCCCACAGACATCTCCCCTTCCTCCCTCCTCCCTGCTAACGAGATTGCTGGGAAGAGCCTCTTCCAGCTCACCTTCCCGTGCCCCCCATGCTGGGGGATTAGCAGCACTAATCCTTCCAGAAGCTCTCCCAGAGGGCACTGCCACAGCTCCAGGCTGCAGGCGAGGGCAGCAAGCCCTTGGCATTGGGCTTGGAGGGGTCTGCAGAGGGACCCAAGACCCTCTTGCCCACCTGGGAGAGGAACAACCCCCCCATGGGATACAGGATACCTTTGGGGGTGCTGAGCCTGGCCCCTCGCTGGTGTGGGGGCTCTTGCTCTGCAGGCTCCAGAGGAAGTGGCGGATGTAAAGGAGGTGTTTGTAGATGTTGTCGTCCAATGTCTCCACCTCCAGGTCCACTTTGAAGCCCCCACTGGGCAGGATGATGGGTGGGTGGTTGTCAAAGGACTCCAGCATCTCATCTGAAAGGCAGAGGGATGGAGGTTAGCACTGGCCCCACTTCCTGCCTCCTGGCTCTCAGCCATGTGCAGTCTCCCAGCTGGGATCAGGGATTTAGTGAGCTTGAGCCAGCAGCATCCCTCACTTGGGACCGCAGAAAAAGCCTCACGCCCATCTGCATGCACTTTGCATGCTTTGCAATATCTGAATTTTGGGGCTGTGGTTATTCTCAATCACTGCAGTTACTACAGGACACCCAGGAAGGAGAAGGGAATCACCTGTTTGGTTTGTATGTGACTGGAGTAGGCTGACCAGGACTCACCAGGCTGGAAGGCGGCCGGGCTCTCCTCCTCGCTGGGCTGCCACGCTGAGATGCAGCCCACATCCATCACTGCCTGGCACTGGCTCAGCACCCGGTGCAGCTGCGCAGGGCTCAGCGCCGGGAACTCGGCTCGCAGGGACGGCCAGGTCATCTGGGGGAGGACACAGAGCATGAGGCCGGTGGCAGAGGTGAGAAACTGCTTCCTCTGAGGAGCAGGAGCTTGCAAGGGGCACAGGAGGCAGAGGTCAGGCAAGATGGAGAGAGCCAGAACATCCTGTCCTGGGTACTGCCCACCCACGGAGCCTGGGAAAGGGCAGCTGGGGGCAGGTTGCAAAAGGGCCGCATCAGTGTAGGGACCCCCAGACACCGAGCAGGCGCTCTCCTGCCCATGCCCACACCAATGCCATGAGCCCCAGGCTGGGCATCCCTCACCTGCACCAGCTGGGAGCCGGGCATGGCCAGCAGGTTGGCCACGCTGGCGAGTTTGGCGAAGAACTGCTGGGCGAGCTGCTCAAAGCCGGCACTGCGCAGCCATTCCAGGAGCAGCCGCATGCTGGCCCGCAGCTTCACCCCCTGAGACCAGTGGAAGCAGCCCAGAGAGGAGCCTGAGGAGGCAAAGCATCCATCAGCCATGTCAGGGAACAGCCCCTCAGTCCCCCAGCGCCTGCCCTGGGTTAATGTCCCCAGCATCCTGTGGCTGTAATTCCTGGTGCTGGCTGGACTTGCCTGGCACTGACAATGGGGCAGCTGTGTTAATGAGGGCTAATGAGCACCTCAGGCTGTGGTAGTTTATTAATGAGCTGCCCCTATTGAATGCCCTCAGCCTCCTCTGCTCAGGTTCAAAGGGGCAGTGGAATGGGGATGGGATCCTTGTGGGGTTTAGCCTCTCCTGGGAATGGGGACCCTGGTGCCAGCAGCTGGGTCTGTGCTTGGCCGCCCTGTAACAGTGCTGAGACCTGCCCATCTCCAGCTCCCTCCTTCCTGTACCCTCCGAGGTGACACTGGGATGGACTGGAGGGCATCCCAGTAAGTCAGCCCTCCATGTGTCACCCAATTCAAGGAGGACTGACCCTTATCCAGGAGCTGGTTGAAGAGCAGAGTGTTGGAGAAGAAGAAGAGGTAAGCGAACATCTGGGAGGTGATCTCGGGGTGTACTTCATACTGGTGGAGCAGGTCCAGCACGGCCTGGTAGATGAGCACAACCCTGCGGAGCTCCTCGGGCAGCGGCGGGGTCCCCCGCCAGCTCTCCCGGCACTCACTCTGGAAGGGATTGCACTCCAGCAGGGCAGGGAGCGACACGTACAGACACTGCAGGGAGAGCAGCAAGTTCACAGCAGACTCAGTTTGTAGGGTTTTCTATTTTTGCATGAGCCAAACCTTTCCTTCACCTCCCCAAGCCAAGCAAACCCTGCCAGTGCTGCTCCAGCAAGGGGCTGCTCCTACTCACCCCCTGCCTCCAGTGTTGTGCAGCAGTTTAAAAAGTTATAAAAATTAACATGTTGGCCGCTTTTAGCACTTGGAAGTGATGATGTGTGACAGCGGCTAAAATCTGCAAAATCCGATGCGAGCCAGGGCAGCAGCCAATCAGTTGGGCACGAGGGTGAAAGATAAGTCAGGATCGGTGGGAATGGCCTTTCCCTATCGCTTAAACGGGAGAGCAGCGCCTTGCACTCACTCCTGCAGGGCTAAGGGAAGGGGAGGGTGCTGGGGAGGAGGGCGCAGCGGAGGAAGGCGCTGCTCTGGAGCGGTGCAGGAGCAGCCCCTGTGTCCCCGCGGGCCGGTGCCAGTGGGCAGGAGCCGTCCTGCACAGGGCAGCCTTTCTGTGCCTCACACTGCCCGCTCTGTTCCCGCTGCCGCTGCCGCCCGGCTCTCGCGGTCCGACGGCGGCGGGCCAGGGGCCCCTTTCCATCACGCCCTGAATCACATCATTATTGCCGCGCCGGCCGGAGCCAAGCAGCCCTCCCCAAACACCTCCCCCGAGCCGCTGCACTGCAGACAAGGAAACACGCCGCAGTAATTCAATACTTTTCCTGGGCTGCGACCAAAATTCGGGGCACTTCAACCCGAAGGAAAACACCTCAGCGTGGTGCAACTGCCAAGGAGTAAAAGCTTAAAAAAAACCCTCCTGCAGAGCCCTGGGGATGCTCGTGCTGGCCCCGTGTGGCTCCGTACCTTGGAGATGTAGTAGACGCACTGCTGGAAGGTGTACATGATCACCTCCTCCAGCACCGTCATCGCCTCCTCGCTGGCCGTGATGGTCGAGGAGAACAGAGACTCCTTGGAGCCTGCGGGGAGGAGAGGAGGATGGGGGAGCAAACCTGCAGCAGCAAGGCCCCCAAATTCCCAGGGTGTGGGGTATTAGAATTTCCAGGTTTGTATCACCACCAAGGAATCCCTTATCAGGGCAGAGGCTCCTCTGGCCGCAGGGAGCTCGCACTTGCCCTCCCCCACAGCTCCCATCCCTGCCGGCAGCTCGGGGCTGCACCCTCCTTCCAGCACCTGCCTGGCCTATGAACATTTTAACTTTCTGCATAGACCAGAAACTTTCTAGGGCTGGTTTAATACCTTTTTATCTTTTTTTTTTTTTTTCGTTTTGCTGGCTTTACAACAGGCTCACCACTGCA
>VZRS01003650.1:0-10625 GCA_013398055.1 Ifrita kowaldi | reverse complement strand
ACCATTCCAGGATTCCATGACCACAGACGGGCAAAGAGCAAAGCACTTCCTGAGGGCTCAGACAGACTCCAAAATAAAAAGGTACAACGAAGCACCAGGAGAGGGATGAAGGTGGGAAATGGGAGCAATCTGGGGTGCAGACACCCAGAAATGATCCCAAATCCCTTCCCATGGATTGGCAGGAGGCTCCTCTGCATTCCCACAGGTGTTTCCTCACCAAACCCGCAGGGAAGATGCTCCACATCCATCACGACTCTGTGTGAGCAAAAGCCCCAATCCCACAGAAATTCCGTCCCTGCCCCTTCCTCACTTGGAATTCCTAAGTGTGAGCAGCCGAGGAGCCCCGGCAGGGATTAACCCTCTGGAAACGAGGAATCCCTTCCGTCCACACCGCAGATCCGCCATCCCCGGCGCCCGCCCGGCACCGGGATGGGATTTGGGATTTGACCATTTCAACTCTCCACAGTGGGCGTCTGTCTCGCTGCACTAACAAAGAATTCCTCGGGAAGATTTCGGAAACAGAAGGATTATTTAGCCACCCACACACAGGCAAAATTAACCAGTCATGGAAATTCAAGATAATAAATGCCATAATTTTGCCTTTAACTTCACAATTTTTTTTTTCCCCCTAAAAGTGAATGTTTCTAATTTATGGAGAGAGAGAAGGGGGGGGGGAGGAAAAAAGAATAAAAAAATCCTTTCATTACTTTGTTTTTCCATGGATCAGAACTCCCCAAATATAAGGAATTAGCACACTAATGTAAACACCCGTCTGCTCGTGGCGCTGGAACAGATTTACCCAGGCACTACAAAAGGCTGCCCCTCACTGATTACCAACCCCAACTGGAGACCTTTTGTATAAAAACAACCCCATAAAGCTTTTTTTCATCTAAATGAGAAAGTGGTCGGGTTCCGCTCTTCCCAAGGAACGCTGGAAAGGATGAGTTCCAGCTCCGGAGATCACAGGGAGAGCCACGGGACGGGAAAGGCGAGGGGAACCTGGAAGGGACGGGAAACCTCCCACTTCAGCCATGGAGCACCAGGCTCTAACGCAACCATTGGGGATAGGGAGCAAAAGAACAAGGAATTTGTTGACCACGGGAGCTGCTGAGGGGGTTTCCGAAGGATTGGAGGCTCGTGGTTTATGGATTTGGGTGTCCGGGCAGGACAAGCCCCAGGTGCAGGCCCAGTGAGCCCACAGGTTCTGCAGCAGCTAAGAACAACCTTATTCCATTATTTCCTTCAGCTGCAGCACTTCCAGAGGCTCCCCTGGGCTTCCCAGGAATCAGAAAACCCTCTGAGATCACCAAGCCCAAGTTTTCTCCTTCTCCTTCTCCTTCTCCTTCTCCTTCTCCTTCTCCTTCTCTTTCCCCTTCCCCTTCCCCTTCCCTTCCCTTTCCCTTCGCCTTCGCCTTCGCCTTCCCCTTCCCCTTCCCCTTCCTCCATGGCTGATCCCTCATTTTCCAATATCCAAAGTGACAAGAGCCAAGGGAAGAGCAAAACTCCTGGATGACAAGACTGGAAAAACAACGGGAAGAGGAGCTGGAGTCTCCCAGACATCGGCAGGGAAGGAGGAACCACCTCGGGAAGGGCCATGGGATGGTGCAAAACCCGGAGAAGTTCACCAGATAAACCCTGGCTCCGACACAAAGCCCAAATTTGCCTCCAGCCCGAGGCCTCCAGGCTTCCCAATGCCAGCCCCCTGCACTCCGCCCGTAACTTAAAAGGAGGAATGATTTAAAAACTGGGTTTTTAAAGGGAAAAAAAAAGGTTGATTCAGCCTGAGGAGTCAGTGAAGGGAAGCCTTCAGTCCTGGATCTCCGGTGGGACGGGACATCAGGGATTGATTGCTCCAGTTTGAGCGCTCCTTGGGCCCCTGCTCGGATAATCCCCGTGGCTCCCAGGCCCCACTGAAGTGGTTTCCAAGAGCTAAAGCCTTGGATCAGCCTGTCAAACCCCGGGACAACTCCGGGAAAGCCAGAGCCAAAATGCTGGAGTTGGGAGCCTGCCCTTCAAACCCCAGAGCGTGCACACACCAAATCAATAACGCACCGTGGCAACCCCAAGCTGCTTTTCCCAACCCCAAGATGCTTTCCCCAATCCCTTCCCAAAGTCCCGGCAGCCCAATGTCCCCACAGCCCTTTCCTTGCAGTTAAATCCCAAGAGAAGTGAAAACCCCGGGTGAAATTGTGTTTCTCGCTCTCTAAGCGCGCCCAGGATCGGAGTTATTTGCTCGTGACGGCCATCGAGCCCCTGAATGATGGGATTTGTGGAGGGAAGGGATTCACGGAGCCAAGCAGGGATCCAAAAATGTTTCTTAGGGAAGGTCCTCAAAAGTGAACCACACAAAACCTCAGTCTAAGAGCCCAAAAATCGGCACCTGAGTGTCAAAAGCAAACCCAGAACTCCTCACCTGCCCCATCCCTGCTCCCCACCCCCTGCCCAGCCTCTGGATGTTCCAGGGCTGAGCTTGGGCACGCAACTGACAAATTTACACCAAATTACCCCAAACCTGACACTCCAAAGGGGAATTACCCCAGATTCCTCTCCCAAAGCTGCTGTTACCTTTCCCACACCTCGGCCTCAGCCCCAGGCTTACCCCTACACCAGATTTTTGTTCTTTTACACCACAAAGTGGCCACCAGTTAAAAATTACTATTTTTTTTTTTAGTAGAATGGACATTTCTTGAAACTTGATAAAAATCATGGAAGGATTTGGTGGGAAGGGATCATCCTGTTCATCCCCCTGCCATGGGCAGGGACACCTCCCACTGTCCCAGGCTGCTCCAAGCCCCAATGTCCAACCTGGCCTTGGACACTGCCAGGGATCCAGGGGCAGCCACAGCTGCTCTGGGAATTCCAGCCCAGCCCCTCCCCACCCTCCCAGCCAGCAATTCCTTCCTAAAACCTCTTCTAATCCTATTTTCCCCTCAGTTTAAAGCCATTGCCCCTTGTCCTGTCCCTCCATGCCCTTGTGTACACATATATATATATTTTTTTTTTTAATTACTATTATTTTTAATCTGTGCCACACAAAGAAACCCATTATGGAGAACGAGCCGGGATGCACACAGGAATCCTTGGATGCCCTCCTATGGATTAACCGCCTGACAGCCCCTTCAGCTGTGCCCTCACCCCCAGAGCAGTGACGGACGATTCAGATTTATGAGCCGCCCGCGCGGGTCTGGAGCGACATCACAGCGGCTGAATTCTGACTGATAAGAACCGTCAGCAAAACCTCGCTGCAATCCTCACACGGCCTCTGCCAGTGGGAGCTCCGGGAATGTTCTGGCACGGGAACGAGCTGCACGTCAGGCCAGGACACCCTCCTGATCTGCTGGGTGTCACCGCCTGGGCCATGGCAGGACAGCCCAGAGCGTGGGAGGGAAGCTCTCACCAGGAAGGGCACTGCTGTGTCTTTTCTCTCATCGTTTCTGTACCTGTGGAATCCAAAACAACCGGAATCCAAAACAACTGGAATCCAAAACAACAATCCAAGGCCAGGTTGGATGGATGGAGCACCCTGGTCTATGGGAGGTGTCCCTGCCCATGGCAAGGGTGGCACTGGATGGGATTTAAGGTCCCTCCCCACCCAACCCATTCCACAGTTCTCTGATTAACTGAAGAAATTGCTGCCCACAAAGGAATTTGACCAAAGTTGCTCTTTTTTTATCCATGGAATCTTCCGCTCCTGATGATGCGGGAAGGGCTGGTGCAAAACCAGTGCCCAGCAGCAGAATCCCCTTGTGAAGGGAAATCCCCTACAAAGCCCGGCCTACTAAAGACCTGCTCACCCTGTGGGTGTATTTTATTAACCTGGACATGCTAAAGACATGCTCAGCCTATAAAGACTCCTCCTTCGGCTTTCCTAAAGCAAAGCTGGGACAGCAAACCCAGGGAATCTGCACCCAAGGGATGCCCTAAACCCACAATTCATCACCTGCCGCTTCCTCCAGCTCCTCCTGTGCCCCCACAAAGAACCATCAGGTGAGGCGGGACAGGAAAAAGCCAATTATCCGGATTAAAAATCAATTAAATTACTTGGAGACAATGAGCAGCTGCTTCCACTTTGCCCCAAATCTGTGTCCTTGAACATCCACGTCCATCCACTGTGTCACCTGCAGGAACAGCCCGTGGCCACCACACTGCACCTCCAGCAACGGGAAAAACATGGAAAAAAGCTCTTAGGAGGGAAAAATCTGCAGTGACTCCTTCAAAAATCTGTGATCAGTGCCTCAGTATTCCATGGGGCTGGAAAAAATCCAAGGGGGTCCCAGCACCTGCCAGGCTGATCTCGTATCAGTATCCCTGACCACGGAGCACGCTGGGGTGTCCCTCAAGGATGGGACTCACTTGGGAGCCTCTCCCAGGGGAATGGGGAAGGAGAAAGGACAAAGGGACACCAGCTGTGTTCCCAAAAACCATTCCAGCTGGCTGCAGGAGGATAATTAAATAAATAATCGAGGGGTGGTGCTGGAAGAGGTGGGTGAGGCACTTCTGAGCTCTGGGGAGATGATCAGGAAGCCTCCCTCAACCACCATTCCCTTGGGAATTCTACAGAAACGTCCGGGAATGGGAATTCCACCCCAAACTTCAGCCATGGGGGGATCCATGGATGAGGTGACCGTCCCCACCCTGCTCCATTCCCATCCCATCACGTGTTCCCTGCTTGCCCGTGGGGATGGTGGGGCAGAGCAGGAGCCAGGTGGGACCAGGGGATGTTTCTGAGGTTTCCCTGCTCCTGGAGCTTCCCCAGCCTGCAAAGCTTGGCCTTTCTCACCCCCCATCCCCTCCGGAGCAAAACTCATCCAACAGCACCTTCTGGAAGCTCTCCAGCTTCCACCAGAGCCGCTCCTGAGCCTTCCAGACACATCAACCCCACCTTGAGGGGCAGAATCCCGGCCATGGCTGCCAACATTTCCCTCGGAATCCCGAAAAGCAGCACAAAGCATCTCCAAAGGCCACAGCGCTCCGTATCCCAGCCCGGGCGATTCGGGAAATGTGGAAGGCATTAAAGGTCTCACTTTCCCTCAGCAGAGAGGAACACGGACCTACAAACAACGCCTTGGAGGCATTTCAGCAGCTCCATCTACACGGGGGCCTTTTTTCATGAGGATTTTTTAAGTCAATCAGGAATCGGCGGGGCTGGGAAGCCATAAATTCGGCTTAAAAGGGAGAAAAGCAAATAAATGCTTGGAGGGGGTGGGGGGAAAGGGGAGGAAAAAATGGGAATCGCTGAAGGCTTCCAAAGCCTTGTTTGTTTGTGATAAAGCTCAGCTGTGCACAAGCTGTCCCAGCCGGGCTCGGCCTGGTGACGTTTCCCTGCGGTGGCACCACGGGGAGCGGCGAGCGAGGGGCTCTGTCAACATTTTATCAGCAGCAACCACTCCCGGGGCTTTATGAGGCACAAAAGCTCCTTCTCCTCGGCCTCGTGGCCGCTCAGGACGTGAAGGCTCTGACTCAGAGGAAATTATTGAGATTTTAAAACCACATCACACAGAGCGGAGTTTGGTACCAGGACGGGAACGGGGAGAGGACGCGGCACCCAAAATCTGGAGTTCTGAGGGGAAAATGTCACCAAAAAAGCTCTTTGGGATATGTGGAACCAACTGGGGAGTCCCAGCGTGGATATTATGGATATTAAGGCTCCATAAGCCAAGAAGTGATAAAATGAGGGAAATAATTCAATCAGCCAACAGCAAACTCATCCTGTCCTTATTTCTATATGAAACAAAAGCATAAAATTAAACCTTAAAGACTGCAAGGTGGGAAGAGCTTTGCAGACAAAATCCCTGGAGAGCAACAGGAGAGGAGGAAGATGGGATTCATGGAATACAGACAGAGCCTGCCTGCAGTGGTGTCCAGCCCTTGGCCACAATCCCACAGGAACTGCAGGATTGAGCCCCAGCGCCTCGGGACACCTGGGAGCGCTCCCAGATTTCAGGGGTTTCTATAAAACAGGGAAGAGCCAGAGCCAGGGCTGGGCCACGTGCACCCTCCATAAATCCCATCATCCCTCCCTGGGGGATGGAATATTATTGCCCCTGCTGGTGGAAGAGCTGATCCAAGGCTCCCTGGATGGGATAAATCCGCATTCCAGGACAATGATCTCATGGAAGGCTCTCCCCATCTGAGGCCCTGCACACAGAGCTCAGGGCATGGACAGGGGGGACTTCCAGCACCTTCACAGGGTGATCCCAA
Organism: Ifrita kowaldi; assembly: GCA_013398055.1. Taxonomy (NCBI): domain Eukaryota; kingdom Metazoa; phylum Chordata; class Aves; order Passeriformes; family Cinclosomatidae; genus Ifrita; species Ifrita kowaldi. The sequence goes on along the minus strand of VZRS01003650.1, from coordinate 4,424 downwards.
AGCTTCCCAGCACGAATCCTTCACTCCTCCCTGTGAGGCTGGGATGGGATTCCCAGAGCAGCTGTGGCTGCCCCTGGATCCCTGGCAGTGTCCAAGGCCAGGTTGGACATCGGGGCTTGGAGCAGCCTGGGACAGGGGGAGGTGTCCCTGCCATGGCAGGGGTGGAACTGGATGGGGTTTAGGTTCTCTTCCACCCAAAGCATTCCATGGTTCTATGAAATCACCACATCCCAAGGACCCCATGGAATCGTGCACCCGGCTGGGGTCCCGTGGGACAAGGATGGCACTGCCCAGGTGTGGCAGGGGGACACCAGTGACGAGGTCAGGGGCTGGAGCACCCCGGAGGAGAAGGCTCCTGGAAGAACCTTCGAACCCCACAGGAGGCCACCAGGAAGATGCAGGAACAAAACACGACTGGTTCTTACTGAAGATAAGGAAAAAACCCCAGAGACTCTGCAGCCTCATCCATGGAGAAAAGCCTGACCTAGAAGGCTGAGCTTGAGCGGGAGGTTGAACTGAGAGAGCTCCCCCAGCTGAGCCTTACAAACCAAATGTTCTCATGTTCCCTGAGGGTCCTCCCAGTGCAACAAACGGGGCTGAGCAGCATCGGGGATGTTGGGTTTTATAGAATCCAGAATGGGATAGATGGGAAGGGATCTTAAATCCCATCCCATTCCCAATCCATCCACGGGCAGGGACACCTCCCACTGTCCCAGGCTGCTCCAAACCCCAATGTCCAACCTGGCCTTGGACACTCCCAGGGATCCAGGGGCAGCCACAGCTGCTCTGGGAATTCCAGCCCAGCCCCTCCCCACCCTCCCAGCCAGCAATTCCTTCCCAAGATCCCAGCCCAAGCTCCCCTTTCCCAGTGGGAAGCCATTCCCTGCCTCCTGTCCCTCCAGCCCTTGTCCCCAGTCCCTCTCCAGCTCTCCTGGAGCCCCTTTAGGCCCTGCAAGGGGCTCGCAGCTCTCCCTGGAGCCTTCCCTTCTCCAGGGGAACATTCCCAGCTCTGCCAGCCTGGCTCCAGAGCAGAGGGGCTCCCGCCCTGCAGCAGCTCCGGGGCCTCTGGAGGATTAAGGCTGCTCCAACCTTCCAGGTTTGTGTCCAGTTTCTGAAGCTCAGGGAACAGCTTCTTTCCCTGTCCAATTTTTCCAGCCAGTTCTCCGCTGGGAATATCCCACGTGTGCATCGGCGGCCCCCACACGAGCTCTCTTCCCAAACGGGACCTGCGGTAGCTGCAAACACAAACTCTCCGAGCTGCAGCTGCACCTCCAGCCCCGCGCCCTAAAGACACCTCCATCACCCCTGCAACGGGACATTTGAAAATCCCCGGTTTATGGGGCCAGTGCCCCTCTTAAAGCAGCCGGGCGGGCACAGGTGGCTGATAAAAGCGCGCTTTAACAGCCACACTTGCAAAAGAAATTTATAAGAGTTAGCAAAGCTCGCAGCCCTTTAATTGCATGTCAAATACGGGGCTCCGGGAACTAAACCAGATTCCCCGCAGGCTGTGCCAAGTGCTTCCAGATATTCCGTGTCTGGAGCGGATCCCGCCGCTACCAAGGGGTTAAAACGCAGCCTCTGAGGCCAGGGAAGCTTGAAGGCAATGCCACCAAGCCTGAAGGAAAGCACAGAGCGTTTCTGCCAGCTTTGTTCCAAATGAAAGGTTATTAAAACCAGCCCCAGTCGCTGTTAACAGGAACAGCCCGACGAGGAGGCGTTTACAAAGCATCTGAACTTGTAAATAAATGGAATTAATACCCAACAAATGCCTTTGATCCACGGGACACGAATTCCCTTTCCCTGCAAATCTGCTCATTAATAGCTCCACGTTCCACTTGTGTCGCTCGCCGGCGAGCCCAGAGGAAAACGCTTCAAGTCGCAAAGAGCATCTCCGGCTTTTCCTCTGCCAAGGGATTTCTGGGAAGTCCTGGGAGAGGCTGATGGGCAGCAGTGGCAGCAGGAGGAGGACACTGAGGGAATTCTTCACTCGGAGGCAGGTGAGGCCCTGGAATGGAATTCCCAGAGCAGCTGTGGCTGCCCCTGGATTCCTGGGAGTGTCCCAGGCCAGGCTGGAGCACCCTGGGATAGTGGAAGGTGTCGCTGAACACGGAATGGGATGGTCCAGAAGGCCCCTTCCAACCCAAGCCATTCCAGGATTCCGGGATCCCTCTCAGCAAGGTGCTCGCAGATGTTAACGTTAAATACCGAGCACGGCCCCACGTCCCAAACACCCAACATCACACACAGATCAAAGGCACCATGGAACGGCCTCACAGCTCCCCCGGAGCACCTGGAGATCAGGACCCGCCCTCGGGACCACGAGGCACTGCAGGGTCAGGGGTTTCACGCAGGAACGCGCCCCAGGAGCAGCCCTGAGCCGCCCGCGGGGCCGTGGGAGCCTCTGCGCACCCCAACAGGCTCACACCGCCCCACAGCCCCTGCACAGCATCCCTGCGGCACCTCTGGAGTCACGGAGAGCCCGGGACGGGCAGGCAGGGGACACCGCGGGACTGCAGGACAAGGAGAGCCCTTGGCCCAGCTGATCCCATCTAGGCCGGGCCTAAACTCTGTGATGGTTCTGTTGTTGCTTCCCTGCTCCGCGCTGTGAGGAGGAAGGGGAGGGACAAGGACACAGCAACGACGGGTTCAGCCAGCCCTGGGTGCGCAGAGGGGTGGCCCAGCCACCTCCTCCCCTGGAGCCAGCCACAAACCAGCCAGGAGAGGAGCACGCCCGCGGTCGGGGCAGAACCCAACGAACCAAACCACAGAGGTGCAAAATCCATCCGGCTCTTTTCCATGCTGTCACACCTCCCCGTCGCCCATTCCCAGCGAGGATGACGAGGCAGAGATGGATTTTCCAAGATTTAACGAAACGTGGACAGAAAGGAACAATAGAGGCTGCAAAGAGGCAAAGCGGGAAAAAGGGGGAGGAAAAAACTAATCTGGATTATGTTGGAAATAAGGGAAAAAAGGGACTGGAAAGAGGAAGAATCCAGGAGATGTGAACCTTCATGGATAATCAGCCAAGGGAGAAGGGGGTGTTGGTCCAGTGGGCAAATCAACAGGAGGGACAAGTTATCAGAGCAAGAGATATCATGGAATCATGGAATGGGTTGGGTGGGAAGGGATCTTCAGGATCATCCTGTGCCTCCCCATCCGTGGGCAGGGACACCTCCCACTGTCCCAGGTGGATCCAAGCCCCAATGTCCAGCCTGGCCTTGGACATTCCCAGGGATCCAGGGGCAGCCACAGCTGCTCTGGGAATTCCAGCCCAGCCCCTCCCCACCCTCCCAGCCAGGAATTCCTTCCCAAGATCCCACCCAAGGTTCCAGGTGCTGTGCCACATCCGTGGGTGTTCCCACAGCCTGGCTCCGACACCCCCAGAGCAGCTCAGGGGTGGAAACTGCTCTCCTCCAGAACTGTCCTTCCTCTACTTAACCCAGGACTTTCCACAGCCTTTGGAGAGGTTCTCCTGAAGGAAAAGGCCACGATTGAGACATCCAGAGCTCAGTCCCCAGCAGCATCCCAAGGACAAGGCGCTGGGAATGGCGACAATCCCAGGAAACCCCAAACACTCAGCGCTGCTCCGCCTGGGAAGCGTTTCCATCCCCGCCGGGAAGCTCTGGCACCCAGTGCCAAGGGAGAACGGCTTCCCAACGGCTTCACCACTGCTCTGGGAAGCTGAAAACATGGGAAAAAACAAACCCTGGAGCAGAAGATGCTCCAAGAGGAAAGCTCTGTTTGTTTTTAGTGGGCAGACAAAGGGGAAAGCTGGCATGGGGCAGGCGGGAATCAGCGGGAAAGCAGCCGGAGATGGAGTTTTACCTGCACAGGGAAGCGCAGCTCCCTCGGCTCCTGCAGCCAGGGAGAAGCTCCAGGCAGCTCCTGCTCCTCCTTCCTTGCACACAGGAGCAGTTTCTGCCCCAAACCCTCCCCGGCCTCACACACGGCACCCCGAGACAGCCTCATTCCTCAGCTTTCCCTCTTCCTTTTCCCAGCATCCCGCTTCAGTTTTTTCGCTACAAATGCTCCTTAAACTCTTCCCAAATCTGCCTGAGGCACGGGAAGGCTCCCTGCCCTCTGCTCCTGCAGCACAGACTTGGAATGCCAGGGAAAATTCCTCCAGCCCAGCAGCATCATTGCCAACAGGCTGCTCGCAACCATCCATGTCCTTTTTGAGTGGTTTTCCCCCCTAATTCCTGAGATTTTTCCTTGAGATGCCCACAGGTACCCAGGACGTGTCTGTGGCACGTGTTTGGAACAGCAGGAATGGGAACACATCCGGACCCACATTTCCTTCCCAATCCTGCAAAGGGAGCGGTGGAGTCCCCATCCCTGGGGGATTTAAATCCCTGTGGATGTGGCACCTGGGGACATGGGGCAGTGCTGGCCTCGACGGTGCTGTCCCCAGTCCCTCTCCAGCT
>VZRS01003645.1:7419-57445 GCA_013398055.1 Ifrita kowaldi | reverse complement strand
CGCCCGCGTGAGGGGCCGCCGGTGCCGCTCCCCGCGCGTCCCGGTGCCCGCGGGAGCCGCCGGAGCGTCGCGGAAATAATGTGGATATCGGGGCCCCATGTCGGACCACTGTGACGAGAGGGCGACGATGATTGCGGCCGGCGACCTGCAGGAGTTCGCGCCGCGGGGCCGCGAGCAGAGCCGGCGGCACCCGAGCGCCCTGAGCCTGCAGCTGCGGCGGCTCCAGCCCGCGCCGGAGCTCTGCTCCTCCGACGGCGCCGCAGGGCTCGTGGGCTCCCTCCGAGAGGTCACCATCCACGACCGGCACCGGGTATGAGCCTTCCTGAGCCGAGGGATTCCAGGGGGGGTGGGAGGGAAGGGAACTTAAAGCCCATCCGGTTCCCGCCCGCCGCCGGGGGCTGGGACAGCTTCCACCAGACCAGGTTGCTGCAAGCCTCCTCCAGCCTGGCCTCGACTTCCAGGGATGGGGCACGCTGTGCCACGGCCTCACCACCCTCACAGGGAAGAATGCCTGTCCGATATCCCATCCAACCCTGCCCTCTGGCAGTGGGGAGCCATTCCTCCTTGTCCTGTCACTCCAGACTCGTGTCCAAGTCCGTCTCCAGCTCTCCTGGAGCCCCTTCAGGCTCTAAGGTCTCCCTGGAGCCTTCTCTTCTCCCAGTCAACATCCCTTGTTCTGATGGAGATTGAGCTTAAGAGTGGATCCAGCCATATCCCAGCTCCTCTCTGAGAATGAGTTTAGGGAGCAAGGGGGTTCACTCTGAATCTCAGAACTCTACAAAGTTAACCTTTCCTTCCTGGCTTCCGTTAAAATAGATCTAAATGGATCCTGATTGTCCTCTACCATGGAATGCCAGGATGTTTTGGGTTGGAAGGGATCTTACGGATCATCTTGTTCCAGTCCTTGCCATGGGCAGGGACACCTCCCACTGTCCCAGGCTGCTCCAAGCCCCATCCAACCTGGCCTTGGACACTGCCAGGGATCCAGGGGCAGCCACAGCTTCTCTGGGCCAGCACCTTGTAACTGGCCAAACTAATCACACCCCTGGGTCTTGTGGCTTCTCCTGAAGAAACCCCTGTTTTCCAGGAAAGCTGGCAGCTGAGGAAAGGCATCAGTGATGTTGGGGAGGAGGTGGACTATGACGAGGAGCTGTACGTGGCCAGCAACGTGGTCATCTGGAGCAAGGGCAGCAGAAGCCAAGCGTCCACCGTGTACAAGGCATTCACTGTCGACAGCCCCGTCCTGCAGGTACAGAAATGTGGGAAAGGGGCACTGAGGGAATCCACAGACCCTTTCCAGACAGTGTTTTGGGGTGGGGTTAACTTGGAGAACGCAGGAAGGTGATGATGTGTGGGAGCATCAGCTCGTTCTGGAGAACTAATGACGCTGTGTTGGGTTTCAGGCCTTGTGGTGTGACTTCACTATCCCCCAGGAAAAATCAGAAAAAGCTGATGGTGAGTGTCCTGCTTGTTCTACTTCTGGGCAAGTGATCGGAGCTCAGCTCCCTTGGCTTGGAGCTGCTTAGGATGGAATTGCTTAGGTTGGAAAAGCCCTCTGAGACCACTGAGTCTGACTGTTGCCAAGGCCACCACAAAACCACGTCCCCAAGTGCCACATCCACATGGCCTTTATATCCCTGTGCCTGTGTCGGGGCTGGACACCCTTTCAGGGAAGAAATTTTCCCAATATCCAACCTGAACCTCCCCTGGTGCAACTCAGGGCTGTTTCCTCTCCTCCTGTTCCTGTTCCCTGGGAGCAGAGCCCGACCCCCCCGGCTGCCCCCTCCTGTCAGGGAGTTGTGCAGAGCCACAAGGTCCCCTCTGAGCCTCCTTTTCTCCAGGCTGAGTTTCCTCAGCCATTCCTTGCTTTCCAGCCCCTTCCCAGCTCCATTCCCTTCTCTGGACACATTGCAGGAGCTCATTCACCAAGACTTGATATGTCAGAATTTACTTTTTGTGTATAAGGGATGTCTGAAACAGAGAGAAACTTCACTGTGTAATTGTTCTTTTCCTTCCTTTCCCTTTCCAGTTTCAGGCAGTGAGGAAATAGTGGAGAAATGTATCTGCATTTTGCAGAATTCCTGCATCAACGTGCACAGCATGGAGGGGAAGGATTACATCGCTGCTCTGCCTTTCCAGGTAACTCCTGCCTTGCTTTTTCTCCACAAATGGAATATTTTTGTCCATATTTACACTCCCCAGCTCTCCAATAAAAGCCTGAACATCTTATTTTCCTATAAAACCCTCAAACATAATCAATACAGCTCGTGATTGGTTGTTTTCCCCCCATAAATCCATAATTTTTTTCTAGGTTGCAAATGTCTGGCCAACCAAATATGGGCTGTTATTTGAGCGCAGCAGTTCTTCCCACGAGGTGCCTCCAAGCCCACCCAGGTATGGGATGGGGGATTTGGGTGGTTTCCTGCTGGATAATCTAATAAGGAGCGGAGGAGCTGGAAGGCAGTGGTGAAGGATCCGTGTCTTTGTGATAGGAAAAGGTGAAATCGGGTGGAAAAGGAGGAAGCTGTGGTTGGCCCGTTCCTGGAAGTGTTCAAGGATGGGGCTTGGAGCAACCTGGGATAGTGGAAGTGTCCCTGCCCATGGCAGGGGCTGGAATGGGATCATTTCAAGGTCCCTTCCTACCCAAAGCAGTCTGGGATTTTATTGATGTGATTCTTCCAGCCTTTGTATCCCATCCCAGTGACTCTGAGTGAGCACACTCAAAGCTGAGTGTTAAGAACTATTTGGGAGTGCTGGTCCTGGGAATAGGGTCTGGGAGTAGCCACAATGTGGGTGTCACCAGCCTGATTCCATTAAGGTTTGTCCTGGGGTTTGGTTCCAGGCTGGGATGAACAACTGGGAGAGTCACTGAGGGATTGTCATCGAGACATTTTCTCTCAGCTGCAGGATCCCATTCCCTGTTGGCTGGGGATCCCATTCCCTGTTGGCTGAGGATCCCAGCCCCTGTTGGGTAAGGATCCCAGCCGCTGTGGAAGCCCTCTGTGGATCCCAAAGGAAGAAGTTGGACAATGCACTGATGAGCAGCTTTAATCCACTCTTTTGGGTTTTCCCTTGGGATTCTCTAGTCCTCAGAAGAGCTGGGATTAGGAATAGAGGTCCTGAAAAGTTGAGTCTACTCAGTCAATCCAACAAGCTTCTGGAGATGGAATCTATGTCCCTGCTGTCACATTCCAGGCTCTGATTTGTCTGGCTTTTCCCTAGGGAGCCTTTGCCGACGATGTTCAGCATGCTGCACCCCTTGGATGAGATCACCCCTCTGGTCTGGAAGTCTGGAGGTAGGTTGGATGTCACTGGAGTCCCTCAGGGTGGCAGCAAATCCCAATGTGTCCCTGGAGCATTGCCTGCATCAAAAAATCTGGGATCAGTCACTTCCAAGGATGTGGTTCCAAGTAGTCAGAGCTACTGCATGAACAGGGAAGCTGCTCAGGGGAGAAACCCAGATTGTGGAAGTACGAGAGTGTGGGAAATGCTCATGGTGTTGTTCTGGAGCTGATCCTTTGGAGTGAATCCATGTTTTCCAGGAGTGTTTGGATCATCCCGGGTGCAGTACGTGGCTGACCACACGCTGAGGATCGTGTTCCTCAGCGCTGACCCTTCCATTGTGATGACCTACGACACTGTGCAGAGCTTACACACAGTCTGGGCCCTGAGGAGAGTCAAGCCAGAGGTACCCATTCCCTGGGAAATAAAGATCCCTGGAAAACAGCCGTGTGCATTTCTGTGCCCTTACGTGTGTTAGGAACACCTGGGATTCGGGATCCGTTTCATTTATGAGATGTTTGTTGGGGCTGGTTCTTTTGGGTTTTAAATAGTTTTTTTCCATGGGTTTGCCTGGAGCAGGGTGATCATGTGATGGTGATGGATTCTGTTATTAACGTGTTATTCCATACATTGGACCAGAAGGTTTAGGAAAAGCGGGATGTAACTTAGTGCCATGAAAACTTTGACAGTGAGGGTGGGGAGGCCCTGGCACTGTTTATTCTGAGAAGCTGTGGATGCCCCATACCTGGAAGTTTTCCAGGCCACGTTGGAGAAGGCTTGGAGCAACTTGGGATAGGGGAAGGTGTTCCCATGGCAGGGGATGGGACTGGCTGGGCTTTAAGGTCTTTTCCAACCAAATCCTGTGATTTTGTGAAAAGCATTGGAGGAGTTTCTGTGGGAGTGGGCGAGCAGGGTTGATGGGAATAACTCATGGGCTGAGCATGAATTTGTACCACGTAACTGGTGGGAAAAGCTGCTGGAAAAGCCTCTCCCTGGCTCTCCGTGCCCACATGCTTTTGGTTTTCCTCCCAGGAGCAGAGCCTGGTGCTGAAATTCCCGGAGCAGGGGGGCACCCCCCAGCACGTGGCCACGAGCAGCTCCCTGACCGCTCATCTCCGGAGCCTCTCCAAAGGAGACTCCCCTGGGGGCTCCCCTTTCCAGAACTACTCGTCCATCCACAGCCAGAGCAGATCCGGCTCCTCTCCCAACCTGCAATCCCGCTCTCCCACCATCTCCAACATGGCTGCTTTGAGGTGGGCACCCACAGCAAATCTCAAAGGATGGGAGCTTTGGAATACCATGGACATGTTTTGCTCTCTGTCTTTCCATCCAAGGCTCAGGTGCCTCTTGTGTTGCAGCAGCACCTGAAATTCCTCTTGGAATGCCCTTCCTGTGCCATTATCTCGAGGGCACAGGAGGATAATCCCTGTGCCAGAGCCAAAGAGGCTGCTCTGTCATGGATCAAGGAATGTCTGCAGGATCTTTGAGTCCCAGGAGTGTTTTGGGGTGGCTTCTGTAAAGAAATTAGAGGGAAGAGGTTGGGAGGGATTTGGACCATCTGAAATCCTTTTGAAATCTCATCTATTGGATTCAAACAGAGATGCCTGGAAAATAACTTGAGAATTGTTTTCCTGCGCTGGAAAACTAAAGGAAATCAGCAGTGAGCTAGTTCCTGGTTTAGGGTGGGTTTGGTTGGGTTTTAAAGTCAGTGGATGAGCTCCTTGGGATTCTCCCCGATTTTGGAGATCCACTTTTCAGCCACATCCAATGCCTTTGATTCTATCCCAGTTTTGAAGATCCACTTTTCAGCCTAATCAATGTCTGATCTTTCCCTGATTTTGAAGATCCTCTTCTAATCCATATCCTGTCTCTGCCTGCAGCCGCTCCCATTCCCCAGCCCTGGGAGTGCATTCCTTCTCTGGAGTGCAGAGGTTCAGCTTGTCTGGCAGTGCCCAGTCCCCGAGGAGACCCAGCGTTACTCATTCCCCGAGTTCCACTTCCAACGACTCCTTCCTCGTGCCGGAGACAGAGCCGATCATTCCCGAGCTCTGCATCGACCACCTGTGGACAGAAACAGTCCCAAACATGAGGTCAGGTGCTTTTCCTGGGATGGAAGGAGTTTCCATTGTGGGAAGTGGGAAATAAAGCGAAATCCCAGCTTATCTGAGTGTTTTTTCTGCAAATGGAGCCACCTTGGAGTTGATTCCTGGACTTGCACTCCGTGATTTTTTTGGGAAATGATGTTCCCTAAGTGCCTGGCTCCCTTTCAGAGAATTGGGCACTTGGAGCAGTTTTCCCTGGTGTGTTATTCCAGGCTTTCTGAATGGTTTAATGAAGTCTCCAAAGCAAAGCCGGTTCTAACCTGGTCCTTCTGTCTCTTTTCCAGAGAGAAGAATTCCCAGGCATCCAAAGTGTTCATTTCCACCGACCTTTGTGGGCAGAAATTCCTGTGCTTTTTAGTGGAATCCCAGCTCCAGCTGAGGTGAGCATTCCCACCTTGGGGACAGGTCAACCAGGAGAAGCATTCCCAGCTGGAAGTACATCAGAGGTTTTAATTAACTAGAAAATTAAAAATTTGGGTAAAGCAGGGAGAAGAAGGAGGAAGGAACCACAAAACCCACAAAAATAATTCACTGCACTGTTGGAATTTTGTGGTTTCTTTCTGTAACAACACCCAGGACAAGCCTTTTATGTTTCCTGTTGTTCTCCCTAATCCCTAGGTGTGTAAAATTCCAAGAGAGCAACGATAAGTCCCAGCTGATCTTTGGATCTGTCACCAATATTCCAGCAAAGGATGCGGCTCCGGTGGAGGTACTGTTACCTGTGGAATGTCCTTGTCATCCAGCTGGTGCCTCCTTAATTAAACACAAGGAGCTGAATGTGCTGCTTGGTTGTTCCAGGGCATTGACACTCTGCTGGTTCTGGAAGGCAGTGGGAATCTGGTGCTCTATTCCGGAGTGGTTCGGGTGAGCAACACCTTTTCCATCCCTAATTTATGTGCAGTGCTGCAAAGCGAGTTCTGAAGTGTCCGTGGCATTAATGGGACAATTAAATAATTTAATGGGGGGTTATTTTCAGAGAAAAACTTAACTTTTTTTTTCTCTTTTCCACCAAAAAGGTGGGGAAGGTTTTTATTCCCGGGCTTCCTGCTCCATCCCTGACAATGTCCAACCAAATGCCTCGGCCAAGCACTCCCTTGGACAGCATCAGTACTCCATCCAAGCCTTTGAACAAGCACCTGGGGCCCCTGGAAGAGGTAAGAAGTAAGGAAATATTCCTTTTGTTGGAATGATTGGTGGTTTTTTTGTCTTCCAAGGTATCTTTTGGAGTTGAATCTCTCCTTCTTGTCCTGTAAATCCCCTGAATAAACTGTGTTTAAAGAAGATTTCTGTGGTGCTGCCCTGTTTATTTATTTATGTTTGCGATAAAACTTCCAAGGCAGGGATTGGAAAGACTGACAGTTGTTTCCAAGATTCTTGTTAGTACTTTAAACCCAACAATTTTACCTGTTCTTTGCTCAGATCCACTTTAATTCTGAATTCCAGTTGAAATCGAACTCTAACCAATCCCTTTTCCCACTTTTTAGAGTGTAATTTTGTCACCAGTTCCGGAATTAAGGGATTCTTCCAAGCTCCACGACTCCCCCTACATTGAGGACTGCACTTTCCAGCAGCTCGGGACTTTCATCCAAGCTCTGAGGGATCCTGTCCACAACAGAGTAACTTTAGTAGGTATTTCCCTGTCATTTGGGGCAACGCTTTTGGTAACAAAGATTATTTCAAGATAATTCCAAGACTTCCAGTGTTTCGCAGAGCTGGCGCCTGAATGCCACACCTTAATGCAGCAGAAGTCAGGATTTGGGAATATCTTCATCCACTAAGGAGTTCTAAGTTGATAGAAAAGGTCTCTGGCCGCACTTGATGCATTTCCTGATTTATCTCCACTTTTGTTGGATTTTCCAGGAGCTCAGCAATAACACCATGGTTCGGATCAGTATTCCCGAAATCGCCACCTCAGAATTAGGTAGGATTCCAAAGCTTTAGGTGGCTTTTGCTTTGCTTGGGGAAGGGCTGCGATGCCAGTTCAGACATGAATGGCTTCAGTAATGAGCAAAAAAAGTAATATTTTTCCTGATTTTTGTTCCAAATCTGAGGATTTGTGCTCAACTCGAGGAAGAGCTGTTGGAGTTTCGTGGCTTTATTTAGAGTTAAACGTGCTCCAATGAGAGGAATCTGTGAAGACTTCCACCACTGATGGAGCAAATCCCAGGAAACCAGAGCTGATGGACGATTTCCTTCTTTTCCAACAGTGAAAAGATGCCTGCAGGGGGTCAAAGCCATCCTGCCCAAGGAAACAGCTGTGCAGATGTTGGTGAAGTGGTACAACGCCTACAACGCCCCGGGAGGGCCCAGCTACCACTCGGAGTGGAATTTATTTGTCACCTGTCTCATGAACATGATGGGTTACAACACTGAGAGGCTCTGCTGGACACGGAATGTGAGCAATTTTTTCACTTCCATTCTTTACTTCCAGTTTTCAGGACTGTTTCGCTCTGTGTTTGTCATGAGAGACATTTATTATAAAAATAAATGATGAAGATTTGGCTCCAGCTCACACCTGACACTGGTGCATTACATTTGGTTCATCTCATCCACATTAAATCGATTCTGGGTTTAAACACAGGTCACAACCCAGACTGTTGTTCCTTAAAGAGGATTTTGGATTTCTGGGGTTTCTTCAGCAAATCTAGAAGTACCTCAAGCCACATCATGTCCTGCTTGGTTTGAGTTCAGATGCTGTGATTCACTCAGGAAACCTTGGGAACTTCACTCCTGAGCTGCTTTTATTGGATTTTCTTTTTCTATTTATTTCTTTTATTCTTATTTCTTTTTCTTTTATTTCTTGTAGCTCGATTTTGAAGGATCACTCTCCCCAGTCATTGCTCCAAAGAAGGCAAGGCCATCAGAAACAGGGTCAGACGAGGTAAAAAATGGTTTTTTCCTAAAAATAACAGGCAGGAGGAGCAGTTTGGGATTGGTTTTTTAAGGCACACCAGAGGAAACACCCTCTGAGTATGGAATTTCACCTGACAAACCTTTGGGATAGAAAAGTTTTCTTTTCCAAAGCTGCACCGTGTGATGTTTGTCAGGATTCTCACTTCCAGAGAGAATTAGGATGGATTAAGGAATGAAGGCTTTGATTCTTTTATGGAAAGGATGCACCTTAGTCATTGAATCCCTGTGGTTTGCAGGGTTTGTGCAGCACATTTTCCATCCAACAGTTACATTTGGATTGGTTTTTAGGGAAGAAAATTCCTCTGTAACGGTGCTTTGGAATTACCTTACTGGAACTTACCTTCCCCATGGATCCTCTGCCTTTCTTCCCTGTTTCTGTGCTCTAGGACTGGGAATATCTCCTGAGCTCTGACTACCACAGGAATTTCGAGTCTCATCCCGTTGCCAAAGCTCTGCGCCTGGACCCTCTGGAAGTTTCGGCTTCCAAGGATGACTTTTCCCAGAGCCTCAGCTTGGATTCCTCCACCCTCCTTTTCGCCCACATTCCTGCCATTTTCTTTGTTCTCCACCTCATCTACGAGGAGCTCAAACTGAACAGTCTGATGGGAGAAGGACTCCGCTCCCTCGTGGTTCTCCTCGTTCAGCTGGCCAGGTATTCCCACTGGAAAATCATTCCTTTGGGTGGGATTGCCCAAATTTGAGACAATTTGCCCTGTATTTGAAGAAAAGGAATGTTTAAAAGCTTTCCTATTTTTTTCTATGGCTCCAAATTCTTCCCCAGTAGCACCCACTGCCTGGAGGTGGCATCCAGGAAGTTGGAATGGTTTTTTCCCAGTCTGTGACTCCCCTCTCTGTCATTCCAGGGATTTAAAACTGGAAGCTTACATAGATTATTACTACAGGGACTACCCAGCCCTTGTCAAAACCTCCAGGCAGACCTGCATCATCGACCAGGGTGAGTTTAAACCTTTGGATATTCTGTGATATTTGGATATTCCCTTTGTTTTTAACATTCCCCTTCTTCTGGAAGATTAATCCTTGCTTATTCCTTTGAGATAGTTTTTCTTCCTTAAATAGATGCCTCAAGTTTTCATTCCTGTCATAAAATCCCATCTGACAGGAGGGGTCTGGAACATTTTGGGGGAAATGCTGGATTTTTGTTGTTGAAGGCAGTACTGAATGGTTTTCTTTGGGAATGGTGAGGAATTCTTGTGCCCTTTCCCAGAACTCATGGTGTTTGCTGTTCATATTAAGTCCAAACAGGTTTCATGCTCCATCCCACCTTTTTTTCTGCTGAGCCTCCAAGTATCTTCCAGTGGCTGAGTTCCTGCCTGAAGGGAGAGGGAGTGCAGCCTTATCCCTACTTACCAGGGATCTGTGAAAGGAGCAAACTGGTGGTACTGGTGAGTACTGGGGGACAGGGAATACAGGGACCATGCCTTGTTCTGTCAGCACTGCCCTGTGGGCAGGGTTTGCTCCAGCTGCTGAATGTCCTGGAAGTGAAACATCCCTAAAGGAAGGTGAAATAACAGAGGGTCAAACCTACTGGATGGATTTTCCAGGTGGGAAGGAGGTATTGGAGCTGAGCAGCTTCACTGCTTCTGTGTTTTTCTGTGGTTTGTGCAAAATAAGAATGGAACCTGGAGTTATCTGTATTTTGGGAATTAGAATTCCCCAGTTTTCTCCTTGGACATGCCCCAACATCAATATTGAGTCCTCTGAGTAGCTGAAAGTGCTGATGCTACCTCCTGGTCAACACCACTTCCTCACTCACTGACGGAGAAACCTTTCCAACTGGGAGCAGAGGTGTCGAGCCTGGGGTGTGCCTGAAGAGAAAAACTGGGAGAAGAGGCTCTATTTTCCTCCTGCCCCTGCCTGCAGAGCTCAGAGTTGAAAGATCTTCATAAAACCCAGAAAATCATTTTACTTGGATGGGATTTTTCCCAGAATTATCAAAATAGAGTGACTGATTCCTTGGATTTTGCTGGCTGGACCCAACAGCTTTTCATTTGGAACCTTCACAAAATATCCAAGATGGGGAGGAAACCAAGTGGAGAAGGGTGTCTATAAACATTGTGTGTGTCCTGCAGGGGAAATGGAATGTGAGGAGCACAAGAAGGATGACTGGGAACGTGTTTTCCCATTGGGAAGATACTTATCTTTTTACCTCTGGAGAAATTAGGGAAAATTCAGTTCATTGTTACAGGGTGGATTTTTCCCCCAAAATTTAAAGCCTAAAAGTTTGTTGTTGGTCAGTTGTTTCAGTCTCCTTTTATTCACAATAAACCTCCCCCATTGCTGAGGTTGTATTCTGGTTATTTCCTGCCTGTTTTTCTGGGAAGGACAGGAATATCAGCCCCAAAATGACTTTTTCTGGTGTCTCTCCTCCCCAGAGCGTGGCTCTCTATATCCTTGGGGACGAGAGCGCCGTGCTGAACGAAGCCTCCCATTATTTGTACAAGATCACATCAGGTAAGGATGCTTTGACTCCATCCTGGGAGTGCCTTGAGCTTGGAAAACATGGAATTAACACAGCCTTGTCTTTCCTAGGCCAACGGAAGCAGCAGATGGACCAGGATGACAATTGGTATGGAGGCTTTTGGTGTTGCTTTATTGTATTTGTGACTTTCTGCTGACTTCTGGATGAGCTTTTATTGGCTTCTCCTTAATTTTCCAGGTGCAGTTTCAAATCCAGCACTTCTGTTTCCAGCCTGGCTGAAAAACTGGTCCTTTGGATGACCAGTGTTGGTAAGAGCGGAGCAACAACATTCCCTAATAAAATTGTGCTTGGATAACAGGAAACACTCTTTGTCTGGAATTGATAACACTTTTTGGGGTTTGTTTTCCCTCCTTAATTTTAAGGTTTCACCTTGAGGGATCTGGAATCTCTTCCCTTTGGCGTGGCACTTCCCATCCGAGACGCCATCTACCAGTGCCGGGAGCAGCCGGCCTCGGACTGGCCGGAAGCCGTTTGCCTCCTCATCAGCCGCCAGGATTTGTCCAAACAGGCCTGGGAAGGAAGCCTGCAGAAGGGAAAATCCGTGAGTATGGCCACAAAGGGATTTCCCAATCCCAGGGTTTAGGCAGAGCGCCCAGCTCGGGAATTTCCGGCTTAATTCCCAAACTGAGGGCAACAAAATGGAGAGTTTACACGCACGAGGGTTTTGGTGTGAAAACCAACATCCAGCAGGGGTGGATGATCATGGCTAGCTGGAAAAACTCAAGAGAAATTTTAAAATTTAGGACAGAAGTTTTGCCTCCAGAGCTGTTGGATTCCTCCTCCTCCATCTGTTAGTACTTTTTCCTGAGGCTCTGCCATCAAACCATGGCAGAAGGAAAAGGAAGTGGATATTTGCCGGTGGCTCCTTGTGTTGGAATGGCTGGCATCTCCCTTTCCTCTGGAAGAGATGGGTTTGGAAATACACTTGCCATATTTCTCTTTTTTTTCCTAAAAAGGGTTTCAATTATTTATATCCTGGGGTAAAATGATTGAAAAACAAGTGTGGTGTTTTTCTCTTCCAACGTTTTCTTCTGATGGTGGCAATCACCAGCATCTCAAGGAATTGCCTCTCACTGAAATGTCCTTTGTTGGAAGCCAAAAATCTTCTTAAGGCTGGCATAAAACTCCTTCATGGCAGGAGATTGGAGCCTTTTCCAAAGTCAGGAACTGGGATTTGGATTCTCAAGTACATCTTGGTCAAGATCCGTTTTTTTTCCTGTCTCAACTTTGGAGGGATATTAAAATTATTCCAGTTTTCTATAACAAAGGCTTTATGACTAATTGCATACCAAAACTGTAATTAATTTAGCAGAAAGGTTAATTAACTCCAGGTCAAACCCCACGTGCCACCACATGAAAAATCCTTTTTGTTTGCTGCTGGTGGAAGCTGTGCCCAACCGAAACCCTCGCAAATTATCGAAAATGATGATAAAATTGATTTTATCACTGACTTTATAACAATGCCTCGAATCGATGTGACCTTAAAAGGCCAAAGTGAGCTTCAAACCCCAAATTGTTTGTCATTTCTCAGGAGGGCAGGGTGGAGTTTCCTGTTTCAGAACGGACGCTGCTGCTCTGGGTGGTGCAGTTGCGTGTTGAGATTGAGCGTGGATTTACCAGAAGAGATTGGGTTTCATTCACCAGCTCTTCATTTACTTGCCTTTTTGAGGCCATGTGTTCCCAGAGAACCACAGGAAGATCTGTTCCCTTTGGGTCCTCTGCTCACTGATGTGTTGTGAATAAACAGGAGAGCAAAGTTTTAGGAGAGCATTTCATAAATCTTGCATGGAAAAAGGGTTTTCCAAGAGTGCTCCTAAGCTTCGGTGCTTTTGTGGTCATGTGTGGAAGTTTTGGAGCTCTGGTGCTGTGGTGAAGCCCAGGTTGTCTGATAGTGAGGAATTTTGGGATTTTCTGCTGTGCAGGCTGTTTGTTTTAATGGGTAACTTGCCTTTCCAAGGTGATTGTGGAGGGAATCCAAACTGATGTGTGAAAATATCGACACTTCAAAAAATAATGTGGGGCTTGGAGCAGAATCTGCAAAACAGCAGCTCTGGGTGGGCTCATCACAAACTGGGCTCGTCGCAAACTGGGCTGATGGAGTAGGCAGGGAAAGGAAAACCCTTTCCTATGGCTGCTCCAAAACAAGGAAGAGTTTTGAAAGGTCAAGAGCTACGTCACACATCACCTCCTCAATGTATCTGAGGTGTCATCTCATCTTTAGTTATTTATCCCATTTGGATGTGAAAAAGTACTTGATTTCCATGCTTGGAAGACCTCCAGGCCTTTAAATTCCTGTAAGGAGCATGGGAATGTTGTGACACTCCATCGGTGTACAGACCCATCATTGTGCTGGGTGAGTTCAGGATGTGATGCTGGTACTTCCTGACAGTTTTCCCACCTGGAATTGTCTTCTCTCTTTCCCATGCAGTCCGTGGGCACGGTGCTGTCCTCGGATATTCCGTCGGCAGCCGAGTCAGAGGAGGACGAGGATGGCATGAACGACATGAACGAGGAGGTGATGTCCCTGATCTGGAGCGAGGACCTGAGGGTGCAGGAGGTGCGGAGGCTCCTCCAGAGCGCCCGGCCCGTTCGGGTCAATGTGGTGCAGATGCCGGAAGCCAGTGACCACGAGTACATCGAGGAGAAGGAAAACAGGTAAGGAATCATGGAAGCATGGAATGGTTTGGGTTGGGGTGGGTTGGGTTGGGTTGGGTTGGAAGGACCTTAAAGCCTATCTCATTCCAACCTCTGCCATGGCCATGGCCACCTTCCACTAGCCCAGATTGCTCCAAGCCCCATCAAGTGTGG
The DNA here is from genome assembly GCA_013398055.1 of Ifrita kowaldi. Classification (NCBI taxonomy): domain Eukaryota; kingdom Metazoa; phylum Chordata; class Aves; order Passeriformes; family Cinclosomatidae; genus Ifrita; species Ifrita kowaldi. Next base: position 43,840 of record VZRS01003645.1, on the reverse strand, counting down.
CCTTGGAACTCTCTCCATTTCCAGCTATGTCTATTTTCCAGTATTTCATTCGGCTGCAAGGTTGTGGGAATAGTTTTGGTGGCTCAGAATCTAATTTAAAAAAAAGTCATAATCCAAGTCTTTGGAGCTCTGTGGATATTGAAGCTCTGCTGTGTTGGAGTTGGTGGCTCTTGGGAAGGACACTTCCCAAAGAGCACATTGAGGTCAGTTGGGGTTGATTGAGGTCAGTTGGGGTTGAAGGGGCTTTGTAGCACTTTCTTCTGCCCAAAAAATGTGAATTATAAGCAGGACCTACTCTGTAGAGGCCAAATCATCCATCCTCTGCCTAAAGCTGGAGAACCCTTTGTGATAGGCTGGTCTTGAGTCAGGGGACCTTGGAATTCCACAGAAAGCACATTCACTGTCCCATCCCTCTCTCCTTTTAAACGTCCTGTGCCCAGTGGCCTTGATTGTCTCCATCCTCATTCTTTATTCACCTTTTTGGGGGGTTAAAAATCTCCTCTTCAAAAGCCAAATTAAGAAGCAAACTTGAGAACCCCATTACCATGCAAAATGCTCTGAGTCTGACCTAGGGAGCTGAGTAATATAACGAGTCTAGAAAGTGTTTCCAGGCTAAATAGTAGAGAATTGTGGTCGGCATTCTTGGAAGCACCTTATCAACTCTGTACTTGGTGTTATCACCACTCATAGCAGGATCCCACAGGGCAACCACCTTTGCTTGGCTTTCTCCTCTCACCTCGCTTCCGACACGGCCAGGAAGCATCCGTGGAATGGATTTATTGAACCAGCTTTAAGGGAAAAATAGCACCAGGTTCCGACAGCTAAAAGGTATCTTGGAGGTGAACCTTGTAAGGACCAAAGATTTGGTTCAAAAGGAGAAGGAAAGAGTCACAATCAGGGAAGAATGGTTCTGTCCAGTGCCTGTTGTGTGTGGATCTTTTATATTTGGAAAATTTTCCATGTGGTTTTGGATTCACCTCCCCACCAGGTTGCTGCAGCTGTGCCAGCGAACCATGGCACTCCCGGTTGGACGAGGGATGTTCACCCTGTTCTCCTACCATCCTGTGCCAACGGAGCAGTTGCCCATTCCTAAGCTGAACCTCACTGGTACGTCGGTCAGGGGTTCCTTCCCAGTCCATCCCAGAGCAGGATGGGCTTTCTTCCCATTGTTATCCCTTTTTTTCCTGAACTTGCTGTAATTTTTGTAGCGTCTTCTCCACCAAGAATTTCACGGCTCAAGTGTGGGTTTTGTGAGGAAGCAGCTCCTTTGGGTTTTGAACCTGCCACCTGGAATGGTGGGAGATCCTTCTGGAATGGTCAGGGCCAGTGTTATCAAACACTGAGACCTTTTATCAGGTGCAGAAGGAGAGACAGGTGGAAAAATGGCCTAAACTGGCCAGGGCTGGGGTCATACAGGATGGAGATCCCACAAAGGGCTGTCTTGACATTCCTGAAGGCTCTTGGATCTGGGCTGTTCCCTCACTTGGCACTGGATGAAGAGCTTGGCTTTTCCCAACTGCCGTTATCCCTTGTCCCATGGCAGGCCGTGCTCCTCCAAGGAACACCACTGTGGATCTGAACAGCGGGAACATCGATGTCCCCCCCAACATGGCCTGCTGGGCCAGCTTCCACAACGGGGTGGCCGCTGGCCTGAAGATCGCTCCCGCTTCCCAGATCGACTCCGCCTGGATCGTCTACAACAAGCCAAAAATCGCCGAGCTGGCCAATGAATACGCGGGGTTCCTCATGGCCCTGGGCCTCAACGGGCACCTCACCAAGCTGGCCACCCTCAACATCCACGACTACCTAACAAAGGTGAGGCCTTCTGACACATCCAAGAGCCGGATCCCTGTGGGATTGGATTCTTTAAGCAAAACAAGGAATTAAAAACCAAAATGTTTCTTTGAACCATTGAATTGGAAGTTTCCTGGTGTGGGAGAATGTCTGAGTTGCTTCGTTGTGGTTGTGGTGCATGGTTTGGGTTGGAAGGATCCTTCCTCAATGTGAGGAAGGACTTCTTTCCATGGAAGTGGTAAAGCATTGGAACAGCTGCCCAGGGAAGGTACGGGGTCTCTGGAGAAATTCCAAACCCACGTGGACACATTTCTGTGTCACCTGCTCTGAGTGAGCAGGGGGGACGAACTGGATGATCTCCAGAGGGATCTTCCATTCAAAGATTCCAGCAGTTTTACCACCAGATCTTTCCACCCTGCACACAGCTCTTTGGGATAGGTGACTGGAACACCGGGACAGGGGTTTTCCCAGTCCTGGATGTGCCTCACTGCTCCTTGTCCCCTTGCCCAGGGCCACGAGATGACGAGTATCGGGCTCCTGCTCGGTGTCTCTGCCGCCAAGCTGGGCACCATGGACATGGCCATCACCCGCCTGCTGAGCATCCACATCCCCGCCCTGCTGCCGCCCACCTCCACCGAGCTGGATGTCCCCCACAACGTCCAGGTGGCTGCCGTGGTCGGGATAGGCTTAGTCTACCAGGGCACTGCCCACAGGCACACTGCTGAGGTGCTGCTGGCTGAGATAGGTGGGTGCCAACGCTGGAAAAACGGGACGAGGGCTGGGATGGTCGCCGCGTGCTCCAGGGAGTTGGGAGTTGAAACGCTGGCACCTCCCACCACAACGTTCTCCTCTCATTTTCCAAACCTCATGGTCCCTCCTGGGAGCTTGTGCAGCATAAAAAGGAAAGTCCCTGGATTTAGGAGGAGAAACATAGCAGCATCATTGCTGTCTCTATTTCTTCCACCTGGAAGTTTGGTGTCCTAAATTCCCCTGTTTGGAATTTTAAGGGTTTTCAACCACTAGGCCTTAAGCGCTGGTTGTGAACAGCAGATTTATGATCTCACTTGTGCTCTCATTCTGAATTAATTTATAACAGCTTTTATTCCTGTTTACGTGGAATCTTACTTGGAGACTGTGCGGTTTATTAAACAGGGAAAGGGATAAATTTTAAGGCTTGGAATTGTTGTGTTTCTGGAAATTGGATATGTGCAATCCTTTTTTAGCAACAGCTAAAACACATTGGGTTGGTTCAGGATCTTAAAGTGTGCTCAGTTAAACTTGGCATTTTCACCGTGGCTCTGAATTCCAACCATAACATTCAGGAGGGAGTTGCAGTTTGGGAGTGGATGGATGAACTGCCAGTTCCTTGTCATTCCACTGAGGACTTCCCTAAGGAGGGACAGATATTTTTTTCTCTTTTCATTAGGAATTAAGCAATAAGCTGGAATTTTCAAAAGTGAGTTTTGCTGCTTTGGTTTCTCCAGGGCGTCCCCCCGGCCCAGAAATGGAATATTGCACGGACAGAGAGTCCTATTCCCTGGCATCAGGACTGGCCTTGGGAATGGTGTGCCTTGGGGTAAGTCAGCCGCAATTTAGGAGGCTTATTATCCATTGGGATGGCATTCCAAGAGCTCTTCCATCCTTGGCTCCCAGCTGCCTGTGGGTATTTCTCCTAGAGGAAGGCACTTCCATGCTTTTCCTTCCTTCTGTTCCTTAGCATGGCAGTAACCTGATTGGGATGTCAGACCTCAACGTTCCCGAGCAGCTCTACCAGTACATGGTGGGGGGACACAGGAGATTCCAGGCAGGAATGCACAGGGAGAAGCACAAATCTCCCAGTTACCAAATCAAGGTGCGTGGTGCCAGCTCTGGCTAATTTCAGCTGGAAGTCTGGGAGGTGTCTCCATGACTTTGGAGACAGGTTCCCTTCCAAGTGAGCCTGTGGGAAGTGTTCCCTGTGTTTTCCCAGGAAGGAGACACCATCAACGTGGACGTGACATGTCCAGGTGCCACCCTTGCACTTGCCATGATCTACCTGAAGACCAACAACAGGTATTGACCTGGGAATTCCTGCAGTGTTCAACTGCCCTGGTGTCGGCTCTGCTGAGGTTTGGAATTGCTGGAATGTGACTTGGAAAACCCTTTTGCGTTGCCTTTCCCTGCAGATCCATTGCTGACTGGCTCAAAGCACCGGATACAATGTATTTGCTGGACTTTGTCAAACCAGAATTCCTGTTGTTGAGGGTAAGATTTTCCTTGGGTTCATTCCTTAGTCTATTTAAATGATGTTTTGGAATTCCAGCCCAACATGCCCGTCATCCAGAATCCTTTGCTTCCCAGCCAAACTCACCCCTTCCAACAATTTCTCCTTGTGGTGTGGCACCTTCCTTCCTTGCCATGGAGGCAGAACTTATGGAGAAATAGTTGGAAGACACATTTATGTGCATTTTTACAGCTTTTCCCAATTCCATAGACAAATTTTCTCCCTCACGGTTTGGTCTTCTCCCTTGTTCCAGACCTTGGCTCGATGCCTGATTTTGTGGGATGACATCCTGCCCAATTCCAAGTGGGTCAACAGCAACGTGCCTCAAGTAGGTGTTTGTTTATGTGTGGTGTGTTTGCTTGCCCATTTTACACCTCCCTGGATTGTTCTCCGTGTGGGTATTTCTGTAGTCACGTGAGGAGCACAAGGAAATGGGCGTTAGCCTGACAAAGGTGACTGTTCCATGGGATCCCTGGATTTTAGGAGCACCGGGGACTGGAAAGGAGAGGATTGAGGAGGGCTGAGATTGTTCCAGGCACAAAATGATGTCAGGGAAAGGAAGGGATTTATTTTCCCTGCATTGCCAGGTGCATGGAGTTGAGCACCAGGAATAACTTCCCAATAGTGAGATCAGTGATATTCCAAGATACTGTATGGAATTTTTAAGGCCAAATGAGCTCAATACCTATGAGAGCTAACAGATGCTGATGGTCTTAGACCTGTTTGGTATCACTTATGAACTCCTGATGGCCAGAGTTTCAATTAATCATCAGTTTTCCTTGGATTCATTTTCCTTTCCTGCTTTTTGTAGATCATAAGAGAGAACATTATCTCTCTTCATGCAACAGAGCTGCCTTCCTCTGAAGACCTCAGCTTGGAAACGCTGGCGTGAGTAACATCCCAAAAATCTCTTCCTGGGGAATTCTACTGTCCCGTAAAGGAGAGTTTTGTTATATGGGATATCCTTCTGTAAAGGATGAGTCTTCCCTTTTATTTTTAAAGGATAAAGGAGTTTGTGCTGTGTATTCAGATGAGGAGAAGAGGAACATTTAGTCATTTCCTGTTTATGTTGTTCCTTAGGCAAGCTCACGTCTACATCATCGCCGGAGCGTGTTTATCCCTGGGATTTCGCTTTGCTGGGTCAGAAAACCTGGCAGCATTTCAGTGCCTGGTAAGAGGGGGGTTGTTTTATTCCCTTCACTTCCCAGGGAGCTGTCACTTACCTTTTGGATCCATATCCACTGGGCATTTCTTTTCTTTCCAGTACAAATATGCCACGGATTTCCTGAAGTGTTTGTCAGCTCCGACGGCGTCCATAGTAAGTTTTTCCAAGTTTTCTTCCAGCAAAAAGATGGCTTTGCGTGACCCTCAGCAAAACCTCAATGGGAAAAGACTCAGCCCTTTTAATTTCCTAGATTACACACAATTTATAGGATGTGGCAGGGCTGGGAATCATTTGAAGGACTTTGCTGGTTCTCCCTCTTTCCGGGGAATTCAAGCTCCGGGGTCGAAAGTGGTGGATCATCCTGCCTGGAATGTGCTGTTGGCCATGGAATTGTGATGAAACCTCTCTGTTGTGCTTGAAGACAGGTCACTATAACCTGGAAACGTGCCTGAGTGTCCTGCTCCTGGCCCTGGCCATGGTCATGGCCGGCTCTGGGAACCTCAAAGTGCTCCAGCTGTGCCGATTCATGCACAAGAAGACGGGGGGAGAGATGAACTACGGCTTCCACCTGGCTCACCACATGGCTTTGGGGCTCCTCTTCCTGGGAGGAGGAAGGTAACTAGCCTTTTCCAAAGGCAGATCTTAGCCCTGACTGCCGTTTCCTCCATTTCCCCTTTTTTTTAATACCACATGGATGCATGAAGGTGTCTCCTGTTGGAAAAGAAAGTCTTGTTGTCTTCGTATTCTTTTGGAAATTCCTTTCCTCATCCCACCAAAATATTTTGGCCTCCTGTGTTATTTAGAAGGAAAACTGAAGGATTATGTTGGTTTTTTCCCTACAGATACTCCCTGAGCACTTCCAACTCATCCATTGCTGCTCTCCTCTGTGCTCTGTACCCTCACTTCCCTGTTCACAGCACGGACAATCGGTAAGGCTTTCATGGGGATCCCATCTCCTTCAGCTGAACCATCTTCTTACAAAAGACTAATGATGGATTTTTGGCAAAAATCGATTTTTGGAGGTTCTCCATTAAAAACAATGTGGGAAACAGAAGAAATAAGTGACAGTGGTAGGGATCTGTGATGGTAGGGTCAGTGAGGAAACACCAGCTCTGCTGTGCTCCTGTGATGTGGCTGCTCCAGCTTGCTCAGCTGGAAAGATTTTCATGGAAGATCCGTCCATTTGTGAGCCTTAATCACTTTTGGTTCTGCTCCATTAAGCCCTGCTCTGTTAATTAACCAATACCATGGCTACACAAGCTGTATTTGGGTGTGGAGCTGGAACTGGGTGTCTGGGGCCATTCCCAGCCCGTGCTGAGCTCCTGGTTCCCACCCCAGGTACCACCTGCAGGCTCTGCGTCACCTGTATGTGCTGGCAGCCGAGCCGAGGCTCCTCACTCCCGTGGACGTGGATTCCAACACCCCCTGCTATGCCCTCATAGAGGTCACCTACAAGGTAATGTGGCTGGGAGGCCCTGAGGCGCTGTGGGATGACCAGACACTCGGATTTATCCCAGTTTTCATTGGGGTGGCCTCCAGTCTTGGGTTTGGTTTCAAGTTATGATGGAGACGAGGTGAATTCTGCACAAATAAGTGAAGGGTTGGGCTCAACCTTGGTGCACCTGGAGAGCAGAAGGGAGGACAGGGAGAGTCGCCTGAGCCTTCAGACAGGCAAGGAAGGGTGTCCTGACTGACCCAAGTCCTCCTCCCTCTCAAAAGAACTTCCAAAGGCACAGAGGTGGCCATATGTGTTTTCCAAGCCTTCTCCTAATTCTGAGATGAGCAGCTTGGTGTTTCTCCTTGGTGCTTCCATCAGGTGTCCTTCAGGGAAGAGTCCTTTCTGTGGGATTTATTTTATACATGAGAAGGGGGATGCTCAGGAAAGAGTTGTTGGAACTTTTAGGGGGAAGAAGTGTGGCTCTGTGGTTCTGGCACAGAGTTCTCCATGTTCCCATTGCAGCTTGCTTCCCAAACTTTCACGTTTCAGCCTTGCCCAGCGTTAGGTGTTGATCCATCCATCTATGGGAAATACGGCTTGGGAAATCCATGTTTCCTGACATGAGTCCTGTGTTTACTTGGGAACAGAACGCCCTGCCTGCTGCCAGGGCAGTTGTTCCCCACGAGATGCCCTTTTCCTTCCTTTTCCCATGGAAATTAGCTTTCCTAACCCGTGGCTCCCGTGGCATTTTGCAGGGCACGCAGTGGTACGGGGAGGCCACCGAGGAGCTGATGGCACCCACGCTTCTCCCAGAGCTCCACCTACTGAAGCAGGTAAAGGAAATCTCTGTTTTAATGGAAAATCTCCTGGATTTTGGGTCACAGATCTCAAGAGCTGAGATTTGATGATTTTTGATTCTTTAGCCTGACTCTGGACAACGTTGTCGAGAAATTTCACTGTGAGAGACACAAACCTCCTCCTGAATTTTCTGGGTGGGCAACACTATAAAATGGCCCAGAAAGAAACAGTGGAAACCTCTGAATTCAATGATTCTGGTTATATTTAGTAATAAAAATGTTTCTATTGACAGATCAGAGTGAAGGGCCCACGGTACTGGGAATTATTAATAGATTTAAGCAAGGGAACGACTCATCTCCAGTAAGTGTTTTTTTAATGCTCAACTGAATCATGACCTCATAGTAATCATATTTCATGGTTTTTTTAAACCCTCCCACAGCTCAGAAAGAAACCTGGGTTTCATCAAGTCACTGTTGTGCATCTGACAGCACTTTAGGGGAGAGGAAAGAAACTGCAGAGTTGAGTTTCACCCATTGAGGTGAATAATTCATGCAAAAAAACAGGGTCAGGGGAAAACCTGATAGTAAAACCCACAGAGATTGGCAGTGGGATGGAGGCACCAGAGAGCAGCTACAACTCGGTTTTGGTTTGGTTTTGAGTGACTGCTGGGGACTGTTACTGCCCTGTGAAATGCTCTTTTTCTCGTGTCACCCCATGTCACAAAGTGCTGCCCGCCCTCGTGACACACTTGAAACGTGGGGGGCAGCTGTGGGAACCAGAGATTTTACCGGAACACAGGATCTGGGGGTGGGGGGGGGGAATCATTCTCATCTTTGCACTCCCCAGTGAGGGGTGGGAGGAACCAGCTGCATCTTTGCTCAGCGGTGTGGTGCTTTTTGGTCACTTAATTGCCATTGATCAATCCCAGAATCATTTAGGCTGGAAAAGACTTCCAAGATAATGAGTCCAATCATTGATCCATCACCCTCTTGTCAGCTGGAAGGATGAGATTAAGCACAGTCCATTAGCACAGTATGCTTTGGGTTAGAAGGGATTTAAGGATCATCCCATTCCACCCTCTGCCATGGGCAGGGACGCCTTCCACTGTCCCAGGCTGCTCCAAGCCCTGCCCAGCCTGGCCTTGGACACTGCCAGGGATGGGGCAGCCACAGCTTCTCTGGGCACCCTGTGCCAGGGCCTCCCCACCCTCACAGGGAAGAATTTCTCCCCAATATCCAACCTGGATTTCGTCTGTTTGAACCCATTCCATAAATCAGCCCTGTTGTGCCATTCCAGGTCGATCCTTTCCAAGGGTGGCATCCTGTACGTAAAGCTCCGAGCTGGGCAGCTCTCCTACAAGGAGGATCCCATGGGCTGGCGCAGCCTCCTGGCACAGACTGTCACCCACCGCAACTCCGAAGCGCGGGCGTTCAAGGTAGCACTCCTGGGATGGCTTCCTGCCAGGAATGCTGCTGAGGGAGGGAATTCTGGGGGCTTTCACGGTACAGCCGCATGTAGGTGCATCTGCTGTGGGCAGACACAAGTGTTGGACATGTCCTGCCTGTGAAGTTCTTGGTCATGGAATCATTTAGGTTGGAAAAGCCCTCCAGGGTCATGGAGTCCAACCTTTAGATTGAGTCAAACCTTTAGATCATTGAATCCAACCTTTGAATTATGGAATCCAGCCTTTAGATCATCAAGTCCAGTCTTGAGATCATTGATTCCAACTTTTAGATGATAGAATCCAACTTTGGGATCATGGAGTCCAACCTTTGGATTGAGTTCAACCTTTAGATGTTTAAATCCAACTCTGAGATCATGGATTCCAATCTTTGGTGTGAGTTCCCTTCTTCTCCCTCATGTTCTGGACACTTTGGAAATCACTTGTTGTTATCTTTGTGCTCAAACCTAAAAAGTTCATTTTCAGAATGTGTTTTAATCCCTTTTTTTCTAGCCGGAAGCAATTTCCGCTTTCACTTCCGATCCTGCTCTCTTTTCCTTCGCCGATTATTTTTGCAAACCGACTGTGAACATGGGCCAGGTAGGAAGTGTTGGCGTGGACCAACAGTTATTCCATGGAAAAAAAGTAGGGAAAACCTGTGTTAAACTCCAGAGCAGAATTCCGCCCTGCAGGCAGCGGGAACAGGGAATATCCTGCAGGACGTGGTGTAACACAAGGGTGATCCTCTGATTCCTGTTACTTTGATATTGGGATTTTTTGCCCCATTCCTTGAGGAATGTTTAAAAAATCCAGGGATCCCTGAACCATTTAGGGGAAGTCATGGAAGGTGTTTTATATGGTATTTCTTCAAAAATTGTTTAAGGGAGGATGTAAAACCCCAGTTCAGTGATCCCAAGGAAGAAGTCAAGTGGTATCATTAGTTATCCCAAATTCCTGTGAAGCCACTGCATGGATTACCTTTAATGGAGGCAGGAACCTGGAATAAGTTGTGCCTGACACCTGTCTTTCCTCAGAAACAGGAAATCCTGGATCTTTTCTCCTCCATCCTTTACGAGTGCGTGACCCAGGAGAATCCGGAGATGCTGCCCACATATATCGCCATTGATCAGGTAGGAGACTCCTGTTCCTGTTGGAAGCAACACTTTTTCCCACTTCCTGAGGAGCAAAGAATGGCCATTCCATGTGTTTTTCCAGAGGAGGGAGGGCAGGGCTTGAGGAGCATTCCCTTCGTGTTTCATTCCTGCTCCAATTCCCGCTCTCCCCCCTGCCAGGCCGTGAGGAGGCTGGAACGGCGGGAAATGTCCGAGACCTTCGAGCTGTGGCAGATCAAGCTGGTGCTGGAATTCTTCAGCTCCCGGAGCCACCAGGAGAGGATGAGCAGGAATCCAACCCGGGGGCTCTTCATGAACTCAGAATTCCTGCCAGTGATGAAGTGCACCATAGATAACACCTTGGATCAGTGGCTTCAGGGTAGGGAGGAATTTCAATCCAATCCAGTGTTGGAATTCTGGAATGGTTTTGGAAGGGACCTTAAAGCCCATCTCATTCCATGCCCTGTTGCTCACCTGGTTCTCATCTTGATGTGATCCAGGTTGATTTTTGCCTCAAAATTATGGAAAACTGATGAGGAAAGGGAAGGCATTGGCACACACCAACTCATTTTCAGTTTGGTGTGGAACATTCCCTGGAGAATTGTTTGCCTGGAGTGGTGGGAGGTTTTTAGCAGGGAAGGTGATGTTTCCCAGAGAAAATTCCTTCCTCATCTTGGCACAGGGAGAATTTTCTGGTAGCAAAAGTGAGCGGTGACCACAGCAGGGTGGCCATGGCAGAAGGAAGGAGGTTGGAGAGCAACCTCCCAGCCCACCTTCTGTGGGAAATGGAGACTTCCAGTGGGATTTACCTGTGGAAATCCTGCTTCCCAAATGTCACCAAGGGTATTCCTTGTGTCTTGCAGCCGGAGGGGATGTTTCCCTGCATTCCTACCTGAGCGGGCAGGCTCCAGAGGAATCCCAGCTGAGCATGCTGGCGTGCTTCCTCATTTACCACTCCGTGCCCACGCCAGGGCAGCTGGCAGCCGGAGGCTTGGAAGGTGAGTCTGGGATCGGGGTTTGGGGAAGTCCTGCATCCTTTCACTGGGCAGCTTTTCCTTGCCCTCCAGCAGCCTGGGAATACTCCAGTCCTGAGGTTTGTGAGGGAAGAGAAAGACAGCTGGACCTCCATTTTGGGAGCTCTGTTCCTTGCTTAGGGCTGGGGGCGGGAATGTCACCACATCCATGAGGGATCTGGGGCCTATCCAAGGAATTCTGTGCCAGCCACAATTTCCTGTGTCTGGGCTTGGAAGATTCCAGTTGCCTGTTACACACCTCTCTTCTGGGTGTTCCTCTTCTTCCTGGGATTGGGGATCCCAGATTTGGGATCTCGTACAAAACTTCACTTTCCAACCAGCGCACAACGAACGGATCCATGGGATGACACCTCCAGAGCTCCCTGGAGCTTCTCCCTCTAATTTTGGGTGAATCTTCCCTCATTTTTACACCCTTTCCCTTTGCTTTGGATGTTTTTAGGGAGCAGGAACTTCTCGGAGCTGCTGCTGAAGCTGCGGAGGCTGCACGTGCCAGTGCGGGCGCTCCTGCGCCTGGCTCCGCTGCTCCTCGGGAATCCCCAGGCCATGGTGCTCTAGTCTCGCCAAACTTCCCAAAATCTCCTTCTTTTTTGTACCTTCCCAAACACAAGACTTGCCCCCAGCTGTGGCAACCACGACCAGGAGTTATTTATAAATTGTTACGAGGAATTAAAAAACAAAAGAGCTATAAAAGTGAGGTCATAATAAATTTACTTTTGTAACGAAGGCTTGTTTGCAAATGTGTGCTTTTTGTGGGGAATTCAGGAAAGACCTTGGCTGGGAACGGTGCTTTTCCTTGGTTTTAGAACTCCTTTGCTTGTGGTGGATCTTATTTCCAGACAATGGGGATAATTCCTGATTTAAACACTTTGTGCTCCCTTCATCCTCCTGTATACCCGTGGATGAACTTGGAGCAGGGCTCATTCCCTGTTGGTTCTGGGCAGACCAGATCCTTAATTTGTCACCAAACAGGTGGAATTACTCCAGAAAAAGCAGCCAGAGGCTGAGGGATTATCAGCCAGAGCCAAGGGCTTGGATTCTGCTTGTTCTGGTTCCAAATGTAACCATTTTCTGTGGGATCTGTGCCAATTTCTCCCTGTTTTTTCCCAAATCCTCGAGGATTTTGCGAAGGGACAAATGGAGGGAGGAGGACAAGCAGGAGTGATTAAAAAGAGAGCAAAAGCAGAAAAATTAGACAAACCTGATTCCTATAAAAAAAGAACAAATGTATTGTGTATTCGCTGAGGTTTTCCAGTTGTTTGAGGTGTCCCGAAGGAGGCAGAGGCCGTGACAAATTCCAGCCGTCATCCTCTTTTTTAAGCTGTTCAGAAGCTGCTCTAATTTCCTACAAATATTTTAATTAGTTTAATTAATCTAACAAATCTACTCCACAAGCACCTTCTTTATGTGAATTCAGTGAATCCATGAGCAGATGGGGAATCACAGGAGCCAGGAGGTCTCATGGGGCGATCCTGGATGTTGCCCTGGGAGGTGGGTGCAGCTCAGGGAAGTTCTTTGCTTCTAAACTGGGGAAATGGGAAGCATGAAGTGCTAATTTCCCAGAGGGAATGACACTGGGCTTTCATGGAATCCTGGAATGGTTTGGATTGGAAGGGACCTTGAAGACCATGGGCAGGAACGCCTTCCTTAAAGCCCCGTCCAACCTGGCCTTGGACACTTCCAGGGATGGGGAATGGGATTCCCCCTGGACTTTTCCAAGGACAAATATTCTTTTTTCCTTCCTCAAGCCTCTACCCCAACCCCAGAATGAGCCTCCCGGGTTTATCTCAGTCGGGCAGAGAGCCGAAAATCCAAATGCTGGATTTGGAGTGGAAAGCTGAGAAACCTGGAGGTGTCCTAAATCCTCTTGCTGTCCCGATGGATCCATGGGGTTTGTCCCACATTCCCAGGGTGATGCTGCCTGGTGGCCGGGCAAGCTGGAAGTCGAAGATACCTTGACCATGAAAATGACGAAAAATGACGAGTGAGATGAAACCAAGAAGCTTTAGCAAATCCCCGCGAGCACCTCGGCATCGGGATGCTCCCGGTTTCCGCCGGATGCGGGAGAAGCGCCATTCCCAGGCTTAGGGCAGGGAGGCGAGCTCGTGGGCGGGGGTGGGCGCGGGAGGCTCTGGCGAGGAGCTCTGGGGCTTCCTGTTTCCTTCCGCAGCTCGAGCAGAATTTGAAAGCAGCGGTGCCGTGAGCTGGACCAATGATCGGGGCACAGCGCGCCCGGGCCGCCCGCGCCCGTTACGGATGCCCGGGGCTGCGCTTCCCGGCTCCACGTGGGAACGCCGGGAACCCCCGGCCCAGGGGCGGCCCGGCCCCGCCACCCACGGTAAGGCGCTGTTCCCTCCGGCCGCTGCCAGGAGTCGCGGGGAAAAAAACCCACGGAATAAGCGGGAATGTTAGGGATTTCGCGCTGGCTGCTGCTCGGGGTGTGCGCTTTGCCTCGTCCCGGAGGGATCTGCTGGAGGAGTGCTGGATGCGGTGTGGAGCTGGCAGGAATTTAGGGATGCTCCGGGAGCCGCAGGGAGGGAAGCAGCGCTGCTCAGGCACGGAGAAGGGGGAGGTGGGATGTGGAGGGTGGATGTGGAGGTTCTCCCTGGTCCTGCACCCGGGTAACTCCGTTCCCCATCCCTGGAAGTGTCCCGGGGTCAGGTTGGACGGGGCTTGGAAAAGCCTGGGCTAGGGGAATGGGGAATGCCCTGCTCATGACAAGGGGTGGAACGGGATGGACTTTATGGAACATTCCCACTCCGACCATTCAAGGATTCCATGATAAGGGCGGGCAGTAGCCAACACAGCTGGGAACAGAGGCCGGGCTCCGCTGGCGTCATCCCTCCCCCCACAGTGCTTAGTCACCTTTTTGGGGTATTTTTGTGCCGCCCTCCCCGCTGGTTCTGTGCTCTCCCTAGGGATTTGGGCTGGGAAAGGCAGCAGCGAGTTCCCCTCCTGCCTCTCCCGCTGTCCCACCACCCGCCATCCCAAACTGCGGTTCCCTGGGGAAGCTCGTGCTTCCCATGGGCTGTCCCGGAGCTGAGTGGCTCTGCCAGGGGTCGAGCAGCCCCGGGCTCCCTGCTTTTCCTGCCCTGGCTCAGCTTTCGCCCTCGGGATCGTCCCGCGGCAGCACATTCCCTCTCCAGGGGGGAATTATCCTCACGATCCTCCTTCAGTCCCGGCTGGGCGGCCCCTGGGGCGTCCCGCGGTAGCTGCGGGCAGAGCGCGGCTGCTCCAGCTCACCCCATCCCATGGATCGCGGTGCCGGCTGCGCTTCCCGGTGCCTCATTCCCGGGAAGGTCCCGCTGCCTGTTCCAGCCCGGCCCCATCCCCGCCTTCCCCACCGAGTTCCCTTTTGGTTTTTTGGCTGGGGCTCGCAACTTTTCAGCAACAGTGACCTCTGTCGGCATCGCCACCGGGGCCACCGGCGTGGCCCCGTCGTCACCCGGCTGCATCCCACGCCTCCATCACGATTTCCACCTGTGGCACAAACGGGACACGGTTATTTGGGACCGATCCCGCCCTTCCAGCCGCTGCGGAATCCCACGGCAAAGCCCCGGCGGCGTTTCGGGAAGCGGCGGTGCCGGGGGGCGGCGGCGAGCGCTGCTCAGAACCGGGCACCGGTTACCGAAAGGTGTCCCCAGGACAACCCTGGAGCCGAGAACCCGAAAATCCCGGGTTTAATGGGCGGCCAGACCTCCGTGACTCATGTCAGCAGCGCCGGTGACTAATCCCGGGAGCGCTCGCTGCCCGCGGCCCGGGTCCATCCCCGTTCTAGCCAGGGTTTGTCACGGTCAGATAACAGCAATGAAAAATCCAGGTGAGCTGACGGGGAAAAGGGGAGGGAGTGCGGGCTGCCAGCTTGGTTTGGCCGTCACCTCAGCTCCTCCCTCCGTGCCTGTGCCCACTCAGAGAGGCTTTCCCTGCTGGAAAACTCTTCCAGAACCTCTGGAGCGGCCCTTCGGAGTGCGGATCAGCAGCTGCAGGTGGCAGCGAATTTTGGGAGGGCTGTGGGGCCGTGGCGGCGGCCGGGGAGTGACTCAGAGGCGCTTTGGGGCTCTGTGGTTTTGCTTTCATGGTTTTGCTGTGACTTAGCAGCTTGTTTGTTCGCTCTGTGGGAAGGCAGGTGCCGGCATGCCGGGCAAATCACCCGGATCCCGCGGGATTCCGGCCATTCTGAGGGATCCCGGCGCCTTTGGGGTGTTGCGTTGCCCAGGGGGATGTGGCTGAACCCCGCAGGTGATGCAGGCGGTGGTGTGAGATCATCCTTTGGGATCTGCATCCTGCAGCAGCTCCGTCCCACTGGGAATATCCAGCAGGAGCAGTTTCCGCCCCTTACATTTTAGAAGGAAAATGGGATTCTTGACCATGACTCTGGCGTTCTCTCAAGCTCGCAGCCACTCCGAGGGTTTCTGGAGAGCTGGATTTGGAAGCTGGGCTGGCAACCTGGCATTTTCCAGGGAGATGCTAATGACTGCCAGCACGTTTTCCTGTGCTATTGCAATATTGGGGGGAAAGAGGCGGGAAGGGAGCAGGCTGAGTGTTTTCCCACCGCAGTGGAAAATACTCCCAGCCCTCCTCCTCACGTTCCTCCTTCCCATGGGATGCTCGTGGTGTGATTTCTTCCAGGAAGGGCATTTCCCACCGGCTTGTGCTCTGCTGGGAGGAGCTCCAGGGGTGTCTGTGGGAAGCACTGGGCAAAGAGGAGCATCCATCTCCTACATTTTTGGGGGAAATATCTGAGCATTTGGTGCCTCTGTAGCCATTGTGGTGCTCCGATGCCTCCAGAATTCCACAGTTTCTGGGTTCATTTGGAGGTTTGTGATCCCTGGAGCCCCAGCCAAGGGAGCTGGGTGGGAAATGGGTGAAAGCCACAGATGAGGACAAAAAGGGGATGGTTTTGGGTGGTTTCCCTCCCTCAGCTGAGCCAGGGCATCACTCATCCCATGGCAGCTCCCTCAGGCACTGCCGGTTTTTTCCTGGCGCTGCAGTGACGGCGCTGGAAGGGTTAAAGCCACCAGTGGGTTCTGAAGACAGGGACTGGGGTTGGAATGCTCAGCCGGACCATGGCACGGCTATGGAGCACTCAGCGCCAAACCCCTCCGGATCCGCGCCGCCGCTTCGGCGTCATAAATCCAAGGTGGATTAGTGTGGATTTGGAAAAGGCTGATTGAAAACTCCGGGGGCTCCCCCTTCCCTCCCTGTCACCCCCTCCCGGGGCTTCCCCTTCTCGCTGTGTCACCGCTCCCGGGGCTGTTCGTGCCCCTGAGTCATCTCCGGACTCCGGATGGATCCGGGAGCACGGCCCTGCCCCAAGCCGCGTGTGGGGCGCGTTGTTTTCCCCAAATACAGAAGCTCCAAAAGCACAGGGAACAGAAATGGAGTGGGAAAAGCCGGGAGCGGGGACTCCAGCAGGGTGACAGCCACCCCCCTGCAGCGGGAGAGAGGGAAAAGGACCCTGAGCTGGGAGGGACGGGGCTTGGAGCGGG
Source organism: Ifrita kowaldi (assembly GCA_013398055.1). Lineage (NCBI taxonomy): Eukaryota > Metazoa > Chordata > Aves > Passeriformes > Cinclosomatidae > Ifrita > Ifrita kowaldi. The sequence continues at coordinate 27,309 of VZRS01003645.1, read as the reverse complement.
GTGAGCATCTCTGGAGCTGTTCCCTGGGGAATGGGGATGGTTTCCATCCCTCACAGAACCAGAGCCTTTCCCATAGGATTTGCTGGGAGGTCACAGCTTCTTTTAGATGGGAATGGGGGGAAAACGGGGCTTTCCGGGTTGGAAGAGTATCCAGGTGCCTGAGAGCTTTGGGATGCATTCCCTGGATGAAAGAGCCTCCCGCTCTGGGATGTCTCATCCCTTTCCCAGCCCCTTTGGCTGTGGTCCCCATGGATTTGGCTCCAGGCCCTGGGAAGCAAGACCTTTCCCAGCAAAGGCTCTTTCTGATGAGAAAAAACTCCCTGATCCTTTCCCGATGGGGGAAGTGGGAGAGCCCCTGGGCCATGGGAAAATCTCCTTCCCCACATCCTGGCGGGAGGGGGGACGGGGCCATATAAACCCTCGGCACATCCCAGACTGGAAGCTGCGGCGAGGAGAGGCCAGGTAGGATGTGGGATGGATTTGGTCTGGTCTGGGAACCGTGAGGGATCCCACAGCAGGGGATCCATGGGTGGCTTCGGGAATTGGTGTGTGGAGAATTTGCTCCAGGGGGATGCATCTGTGCCTGGGAAGTGGGGGGCTCTGAGCAGAGGGAAAGTGAGACTGAATTTAATGGAATTCCTACAGTTTTCCCTGACTGATGGATTTTTGTCTGTCCCTTGCTCTGCCTGGACCACTCCTGCAGCCCAGGGAAGGATGCCGGAGCCAAGCTGTCCTCTGTCATCCCAACGTTCCCCCCGGCATTCCCATTAATCCTCAATATCACAGCGTTCATGACATTCCAGCAGAAACTGTGCAGGATGGGGCTGGGGGTTTCCCAGGGAAGCTGATCCTGACCCCTTGCCATTAAATGCCTGTAGAAGGAGAAGTGTGGGAAGCACAGGGATGAATCCCTGTGGTGGAGCATCCTGCCTGGGATCTGAGGGGGCACAAAGCCATGGACAATTCCCACCCTGCAGCACAAAACCCACCAACACAAACCTGGGAGCCAAGGGGCAGAAATCCTGCTCTTCTCCTGCTTCCAGCATTCTCAGTGCTGCCTTCTCCATAGGTGATCCCCTGTCTCTGGAACAGAAGAAGCAGAAGAGGTTTTTCAAGGAGGATAAACTAAAAAAACCCTCTTTTTCTTATTTTTCCCCAGGGAATCAGCAGGAGCACAGCTGTCCCGCTGGGATTAGCACTGGAAAAGGGGGACCTCGTCCCCTTCCCAATTATTTCAGTCCCCACGTAATGGTGGGAAACAAGTGCAGTCAGCACTTTGGGATGTTTCCACCCATTCCCATGAAAACATACCCAGGCCTGGATGTTCCGTCTCCCTGTCTCAGACGCTCTGGAGGATGTGGGGAAGGAGACGTGGATCCGGTGAGTGTCTCTATGGGATGGGTAAATGTCTCCATGGGAAGGGCAGAATGGCTTCAGGATGAGTTCCTGGGGGGACCAGCTCGGGAATTCCGGGTGCCCGATCCGTGTCCCGGTGCCGGGGCGAGGCTGTGGGTGCCACCAGCACTCCCAGCAGCACCAGTTTGGCTCCTCGGCTGGAAGTGGGGCGTGGGGAGCCGAGCAGTTCCTGGAACTGCAGCCCCACCTCAGGAGGGTTGGGTAACTGGGTGGCAGAGGAGGAAGGGAAAGCCCCACGGAGCAGCCCAGAGGCTCCGGCCAGAAATGAGTCAGCAGTGGCTGGGCGGCTGCTGGGGCTGCTGGGGCTGCTGTCAGTCACTGGTGGCACTGGTGACACTGGTGCCTCCCATGCTGGTGCTGGTTGTGGGGGTGCTACTGGTTTTGCTGCCACTGGTGGTGGTGCTGGTGCTGCTGGTTGCGGTTGTACTGCTGGTACTGGCGGTACTGGTGCTGGTACTGGTGATACTGGTGCTGGTACTGGTGCTGGTGCTGCTGGTACTGGTGATACTGGTGCTGGTACTGGTGGTACTGGTGGTACTGGTGCTGGTACTGGTGATACTGGTGCTGGTACTGGTGCTGGTGCTGCTGGTACTGGTGATACTGGTGCTGGTACTGGTGGTACTGGNTGCTGGTGGTACTGGTGGTGCTGGTGCTGGTGCTGCTGGTTCCGGTTGTACTGCTGATACTGGTGATACTGGTGCTGGTACTGGTGATACTGGTGGTACTGCTGCTGGTGCTGCTGGTTCTGGTTGTACTGCTGGTACTGGTGATACTGCTACTGGTACTGGTGATACTGGTGGTACTGGTGCTGGTGCTGCTGGTTCTGGTTGTGCTGGTGTTACTGGTGATACTGGTCATACTGGTGCTGCTGCTCAGTGCCTCCCAGCTGCTCCTCTCCCTCTCCCAGTGCCCATTCCCGGAGCCTTTGGGCAGCCGCTCTTTTCTCCCACTGGGAATCCCATACAGGGTTAGGAGATGGATTTTGCCATGTCCATTCCAGCATCCAGGTCCAACCCAGGTCCCTCCGGAGCCCGTTCTTGTGGTGTTGAGATTCCAAGGACACCTAGTCCCTTTTTCATGGATTTGGGGCTTTCCAGATGTTTGGGATTTCTTTTCTTTTGGAAATATTTGCCAAATATTTGGGACCAAATCCCAGCATGAAGGTGCCCCTTCCCAGGCTCACTGGGCTCTTCCACACTTTTCCATGGCATTAAAATCAGGGAGGGGAATTTAAATCAGGAAAGGCAATTAAAATCCAGCAGGGCAATTAATTAAAATCTGTCATAGCAGTTAAAATCTGTCAGGACAATTAAAATCCATCAGGGCAATTAATTAAAATCCACCAGCTCCCACCATTGCCCTGCTTTTTATATTTAAATAAATCCTATGTTTGTATATTCATATAGAAAATTAAATTAATGTAGATATACTTATATTTCTATGTAAATGTATTTTTATGTATTTATATATTATGTACAAAGACATTTATTTCTATTTAATTAAAATTATTAAATGTATTCACATATGTAAGCTGTTTGTGTGTTTATTGAATGATAGGGTGATGGATACATCGAAATTATTTGTTTATTAAATAAAGTTGAATAATAGAAATATATATGTATTAAATTAAGTTTAATAATAGAATGTGACACAATAGATATAATTAATGTAATGTGATAAATATAATGAAATTAATATCATTCATATAATAGTAATGAGGTCCTTAGAGGTACCAATTAAGCCAGGTAGGGGGTTAATTAAAAAAAAAAAAAAAAGGGAAAAAAGGATTATTTTTACAAAGGAAAAGGATTGAGAATAAATGGAAGCACACATGGATTTAACAGGTATTGCCCCCATGGCAGGTGGGTTTCTTGGTGTTGCATTTTCCAGATTAATTCCTAGAGGCAAATCCCAATTCCTGGGAAAGACCTGTCTGATTTTCCAGCTGGGTTTCTTGATACTGAATTTTCCAGCTTAGTTCTCAGAGGCAAATTCCCAACCCCTGGGGAAATCCTGTACTGTTCTCCAGGTGGGACATTTTCAAGCCAACTGTTTCCATTTTTCCAGGATAAAACCCTTTCCCCCTCAAGTCAGAGCGATCCCTCTCAAGCATCCACTCAAAACATTATGATGGAGCAAAATCAGATCAGCCACAAATTCCCTTTTCCCCCCTGTTTTTCCATCCAGCTGCCCAAGGGATGCTCAGGGAGCAGCATTGGCAGGCGGGCAGCTCTGAAATGCTGGAAATTTGACTCAGAGAATATCCCAAGTTGAAATGGACACACAAGGACCATCAAAATCCAACTCCTAGCCCTGAAATTCCCAGAATTCTGGTTTCTTCAGCCGTGGTGAATGGAGTGGGAAAAGCCTGAGGATTCTGGGGACTCCCAGTGCTCCACTCTTCCCACATGAGTCAGAGCAAATGGATTTGTCTCGATTGTCCTTCCCTGTACACCTCAGCAAATATTCCCAGTCCCTTTGACCCCGGCATGGAGAAGGGGATGATCCAAACCCCAAATTTATCCCCGTCCCCCTCTTCTGCCACCTTTTGGCTCAGGTTTGAGGTCGGTGACGTGGAGGAGAAGGAGGTGGTGGGGGGGGAGCGTTTGACTCGAGCAGCAGCGAGACGAAAATAGCGAAGTGGAAATTCAGCCCAGCTCGAGATTTGAAATGAAATCGTTCGAAATTCAAGATTTCATGCCTTGCTGAGGCTGTTCCAGCCCAGCTCCATCCTCTGCCCGGGGTGTGGATGCCTTGGGAAAGGGAGGAGAATCCCAGGAGGGTTTTGGGGGTGCTTTTGGTCATCGTTTCTCGGCACTAAATAGAGGAAGAATAAGTTTCAAACGAAGCGTGTTTTGTTTTGTCACAGGAAGTGGAGAGAGCTTTGGGAGAGCCCTGAGACATTGACTTGAAATTCGGTGTTTTCGTGTTTTCCTGGCCAAACCAAGCGCGAGGATTGGTGCCTGGAGGAAAAAAGAGGGGGATTGGGATGGGGGGAGCGAGGCCGCGGGACTCCCCCTTTCCCAGTTATCCCGAGGGAGGACGTTTGGGACCGCAGGGGTTTGGGGGGGAAGGCAGCCCTTCCTGAGGGAGCTGCCGGCTGCTGTTCCCTGCTCCGGGGAGCCCGAAATTGTGGCGTCCGAGGGCCGAGGGGCGGCGGGCCCGGGGGTGCCCCCGCTCCGGGAAACCGTTGGAGCTGTTTCTCGGGCGCCCTGGGGCTCGGGCGCCGCCGGCAGCGGCAGCCTCAGGAAAAGGAGCCGGGTTTCACAATGGCTCAGTCCTCCCCCGGCCGGGCAGCCCGGGCCGAGCCGCCTGCTGCCCTGAGAAACCCCAAAATTGGTTGTCTCGGCGCCGAGGGGTCAGCGGGGCGGCGCGCGGCGCTTCCCCCGGCGGCAAGCCCGGCAGAGCCGAGCGCTGCTGCGGGCGCAGCCCGGGGGGAACAGCTCCGAGCCGCCCCTCGCAGCCCGAACCCCGCCGCCACCCCTCCGTGTGACCCCTCTGCTCCTCCAGAGCTGCTGCTGCCGGCCAGAATCGCCTCCCACGCCGAGCGTGGCGTGCGCCGGGGTGACGCTGCTTGAATTTCAATCAAATTGCCAAATTCCCGCTGCTCCTGCGGTATTCATTTGCTTTTTGGTTTCGCTATTAATGTTGAAGGGCTGCGAGGTCGGCGGCGTTGGCTTTCGGTGGTAATTCACAGCCCCACTGAATCCGCGCTCCGCTGCCAAAACCAGGGCTCAGCCGGGATATTTGGGATGGGGTCGTGCCCACGGGTGGGAAAACGCTGGGAAACGGTGTTTGGGATCGGGAAAAATCCAACGGGTCACGCAGGGCTGAGTTCGGCTTTTCCTGCGAGGGGGAGATGGAACAAATTCCTGTTAAACTGGGGATGCTCCAGGGGGTGGGCAGGGGCTGGTTTGGTGTCACCCAGCGCTGCCCCGGGGTTTGTCCCTGCCTTGGGGACACAAATTTGGGCAAACGCTGATTTTGGGGTTAAATCTGCCCTTTTTCTCGTTGTGCTGTGGTTCTGCTGTGCCTGTCCTCGCCGCTGTACCCTCGTGAAAGGTTGCAAGCAGTTTTGGGAACACGTTGTCTGCCTGAAACATGACAGAATCGGCCACAAATTGCAGATGAGACTGATAACAAAAGCCAACAACAGAAAATAGGTAGAAAAACAACACGGTGGAGGCTGAGACCACTGAAGGGCTTTTTTGTGTGTTTTTTTAACCGGTTCTCTCACGGTGGAAGTGAAAACACATGAAAAGAGAAATGTCTTTTGTTCTCCCACTCGAATTAAGATGCTCCAGCATCAAACCAGAGTTGAACCCTGTGGCTGGAGCTGCTGCCCAGCCCAGGGACTCGTAAATCAGCATTTTGGTACCGACGAGGGTGGTTGGATGTGTTTTTGGGGGCGTTTATGGTATTTCTTTAACCTTAAAAAATGTGCCCTGCAGCACAAGGGTAACTCAGCTCATTTTCTCAACCCAGCCTGCTCTACCTGAACGTCTCTGCTTGAATAAATCAGGCTCCAACTCAGAAATTAGGATGAGGTTTTTGTTTTCGTTCTACTTATTTCATCTTTGTTTTTATAAATAAATACAAATCACTCAAACTGAAACTCGATGGCTTTGGTGATAATCAAAGAGCAGCCCTGGGGAAATTTTTCTTCATTACCATGTTCTTTCACAGCCCACACTCGGGGTTTCGGGAGGAAAACTACTTAACCTTTGCAGCAGCAGCACCCGACGCTTTTTGAAGTCCCGGCGCTCTCAGACTCGGGGTTCACATCGCGGAGCTGCCTTGGCATCACCTTTATTTTAGGGCCACGTGGAGAGTAGAAATTCTCTCCCCCTCCAAGTCCTTTCTCCCCTCAGTTCACCCCTTTTCCCTCCTTCAAAAAAAAAAACCACCAAAAAAAAACCCCAAGAAAATGTTGGATTCCCCCCTTGAAGGGCTTGGGTTTTGTTGTTGTTTTTTCAGTTCTGTGGGGCAGCTCTGTTCTCTACCAGCTTTGTACAACATGTTTTAGTATTTGCAGCTCACTTCCTGTATGAGGTTACTTTGTTTATCATAAAACCCCTATTTTTAAACCCATTTCTGCCAATAAGTCATTTGAATGGTAATGGCAGGCGCTCGTGACTGTCCCCTCTGCCCCCAGCTGATGGGGGGGAGTCCTGCGGCTCTGGGAGGGATGAGCATTGGAATGTGGGTTGAAGGGGTTCCCTGGCTCTTCCCTCGAATCTCAGGGGGATTATTTGTGTGAAAATCACCAGGATCTCTGAAAACCCTGACTTTTTTAGTGTGGGGTCACACGTGGTGTGAGGATGTGGAGAGGCAGAGCTGCGGCGCTCACCGTCCTTTCCATCCTTCGGGAATGGCCACGGTGCCATCTCCCAATTTTATTTCCGTTAATTACCAGCCAGGAGAACAGTGGGATTGTCAAAAAACTGTTGGCTCGGCCCACTCTGCCCGTAATTGCAGCGAGATGAGGCACGGGTTAATTAACGGCCTGCAAGGCCGGGAAGCGCCAGCTCCCTGTGCGTCCTCCTGGGAAAAGGGATGGAGGAGCCTGTCACAAACCCAGCGAGGAGAAATCCATCAAATTCGGGAAGAACAGGCCCTGTATCCCCACGAGGGCTGTGTGAGGCTCCCTGAGCTCCAGAGGACCTGCTTTTGTTGGAACAGCGGTGTCTCCATCAGGGATAACCCCGTTGTCTGCCTTTCCTTGAGTTGCAGGACTTAATTTTTCAAAATTCCACAGAAAAGAGGTTTGGGATGCTTAAGAAGGGCAGTGGGAAGGTCCCCTTGGTCCAACCATCCCTGAGCTTATCTTGCACCCTCCAAAAAGCCCGCTAGAACATCTTTACCATCCCTTTGTTGCTTTTAGGGACCTCCCTGGTATCCAACTTCCCATCTCTGTCTCTGCCGGGTGTGACCCTGGGAGAGGTCGAGCATCCAAGGAGCTGCCAGAAAGGCAGAAAAGCCACTGGAAAGAGTGAGCTTTGTTGCAATATGAAAATCAAATGCAAAGCTCAGGGGGTATTTTTAGCTGCTTTAGGCTGCACAGGTGTTTGAAAGGTCAGCGGCGAGTCATTGGAAAAAAAATAAATATATTTATTTCTAAGTGTGGGGAGAGCCTGGTGTCGCTCCTGTGGCTCTGGATGACTGGAATCTCATCCTCAGCTTGGGTTGCTCAGTGTTCCCGAGGCTGGCAGGGGTGTGGGAATGCAGAAATGCCCCAGTTTTGTGTGTCCCCAACAGCGTGAGCACACGGCAGCCATACGTGTCCAGCTCTGATGGACACAGGGTGCTGTGGCTTTTTCCAGGAATAAAAGCTGGGAGTTTGCTCCTTTTCAAGGAATGAAGGCAATTTGTCATCCTTAAAACAGAATTGCGTGGGATTTTTATGGGTTCCTAGAATTTAAGAGTACAGAAAGGGCCTGGCTCGTGGGAAACAGCCAATGATGTGGCTTTGGTGGGCCTGGGCCGTGACCACCTTGGGTTGGGCTGTGGCCAGCGTGGGCTGTGGCCAACCTGAGTTTGGTGGGCCTGTGACAATGTTGGGCTTGGCCATGACCACCAGCAGGCCACGACCACCTTTGTCCTGGCTGTGAACACCTTGGACTTGGCCATGGCCACCCTGTACTGGGCCATGGCCAACTTGGGCCACAGCCACCTTGGCCTCGGCCACCCTGAACCGTGACCGCCTTGGATTTGGCCACGGCCAGTGTGGGCTGTGGCCAACCTGAGCCTGGCCATGGCCAAGCTGGGCCGGGACAACCTTCAAGGTGGCCATGACGCCCTCGGAGTTGGCCGTGGCCAACCTGGCCCTGGCACGTGCTGAGGGCAGATACTGCTGGAGGAGCAGCATTTCCCTTTCCACTGTGTCACCAAGGTCACCAAGTTTGGGCAGGTCACGAGCTCCTCCCAGCTTGAGTCACAGCAGGGTCATGTCCCAGGTGTGACAACTCACCTGGACACATCCATGGGCTCCCAAATTCCAACAGGACCACAGAGCCATCGGGAGAGCAGGGCCAGCAGCTGCCACAGGCTCGGCTGGGCAATAAGACCTTTTTTTTGTGAGTTAAAGAAGCCCCCAAAATAGCACCTGAAACCAATAAACTTCCCTTTCAGGACTTCTGTAATTTGAAACACACTCAAGAACAAAAAAAGAAAAAAAAATCCAGAATTTTTTTTAGGTTGTTTATCAAGTAGGACCTGGGGGGTTGTTTTTAAATCCCTTTCAGGTGGTGACTGCTGGGGAGTGAGTGGAGGGATACGAAGGGCCCGAGAGACAAATGGGATGGAGGGCCAAGGCAGAAGGAATGTGGGATGGGAATTTTTAGGAGCAGCTTTAAAATGATAAAATAAAGAAGTGCCATGTGAAATAATAAAAGGGAAAAAGTAGTGATGCTCTAGAATAAAATAAAAATAATGTTCATCAATGCATTAAATAATAAAATAGAAATAAAACAAGGCACAAATGATAAAATAAACCCCAAAACTTCAATATTGGTGAAAACCAGCTGGGGGCAAGGAAAGCATGGAAGGTACCCATCAGCTGGGCTTGAGCCCACAACCACATAAATGTGGGGAAAAGCAAAAAAATTCCGAGGAATCCCCAAATAACTCCCGGCTGGAGGAGTACTTGGGGTTGGGAACACTCAAGGCAGCACCCAACAAAGCCAATTCATTCAAGAGCTGCATTCTGGGTGGCCTGGAGCATCTTGGAGCTCCAGGGTACCAAAATGGAGAGGGAAACATCAAAATGGAGAGGGAAACACCAAAATGGAGAGGGAAACACCAGGTCTGGAGGGAGAATGGGTGAAAAATAGGGAAAATTGCTGATAAAGCAACAAATATCCTCTTCTCAGGAGAACCTCAACCCCCCCCAAAAAACCCAGCACTCGGGACAAATAGTTGAAAGTTTTTATTCATATAAAACTCATATTAAGAACATAAAAGATTCTTAAAAACAAAACCAAAGAACAACCCCCAAAAAACCAAGGCTCTTGCGATTATTTACAGCAGTATTGCACAAGTAAAGTGGCAATTACCCTGTCCAAAATTCATCAGTGCAAAACACAAGGAAGGCAGGGAAATTGCAGTCAAAAATGCTACATACGCTGGGTCCTGCGACACGATTTAGTGATTCACGCGATGCCACGGGATGGCTGCTCCAGGAAAACCTGGCTAGAGCAGTCCCAGGGGGTGGAGGAGCCAAATTCCCACTGAATTTCACTAATGCTGAAGTCTTTGATGTGCCTAAATCACTCCTGGGAAGTGGGGACCTAGGCACTTGGAGCAAAAAGAAGATTAAAATCTCATTATCCACACCACGATGGCTTTGGAAGGGGATCCAACACTTCTGGCAGGGAGGAAACCAAATCTTCACAGGAACTTAAATAAGCAGGAAATAAATATACAACATTTCTACAAGTTACAGCATTAAACAGTAGAGTGCATTAATTACACGGGGGAAAAAACCAAAATAAAACCAAAAAAAGGACCTACAGTATTTACCAATTCAACTCTAAAAAGTGTAGGAAAAAAACCAGGATTTTTAAATTGTTTTTTTTTAATTTTTATAGGTTTTTTTAGAAGTATTTCTAAGCTGTACAAAACTTACAGGAGAGAAAGGAGAGGGTATACATTGCACACAGATATTTGGCTCAGATGATGAAAATAATACGGTGCTCTACTCTAATAAATATTTGGGTATTTACAGTTTGGTGGAAAAGAGGAGAAGCGAGAACGGGATCAATCTGGTTTCCAAGGAAAACTCTTCATCCTTTTGGTGCAACACAGAGCACAGGCTACGCTTAAAAATGACCCAGAGCAGGCAGCCAACATGGCTAAAAGGAACATAAATCCCTATTTTATATCATTCTTCTGTTCTGAGGCTTTTCTGGGGGCTTTTTCCCACTAAACCTCACAACTCCACAGGAATCCTGCTTTTGGGGGTTCCTTTTCCTATGACTTTTGGCTGGGAACTCCTCCTGTGGAGAAGGCCCTGGGAGACTTTGCCAATACCTTGAATTGTTTTTTCCTTAAAATGAATCTGGTTTTTGTCTCCATGGGAGGATGGGGTAAAGTGCTCTTTGGTGATTCTTTGGTGTACTCCAAGGGACACATTCCGGGATGCCAAAGGTTGGGAGATCCCAAAGCACCATTTCATCCACCAGCAACGATGGAACTCAACTGGGAGAAAAAAAAAATCTCGCTGGGTTTCCCCCCCTCTGCTGCCGAGTTTTATCTGTTTAATTTTCATTTTACCAGTGGAATTCCCTGGAGGCTCCCACAGGAAATCCCTGGGGGCAGCCTACAGTAAAAAAGGGCTGGCTGGGGCAGCACGGCGAGCCAAAGCCAGAGGCAAATCCCAAGGGATGAGGAGCAGGATCTGCCCTAGCTGAGCTCCCTCATTATTTGAACCGCTCTCTCTCCACCAGTGCAAAGGTTCCCCCCAAAGGGCTCCAAAATGCCCTTCCCACAACATTCCCCACTCCTGTAACCGCTGCTCACCGTGCACTTCCAAGGAAAAAAAGGGAATAATATTGGCAATTGAGGTTAAAACTCCCTCCATGATCCTCCTGGAGCAGGAGGGGAGGCCCCGCTCTGACCTGCCAGGCACAGCCGTGCAGAGAGGTCCCACTAGGGTCTGTCCGTCGTTAATTAACACTAATTATCATCCATGGCACTCAGCAGCTTCTCCCAACAGGAAGAACCGCTCCAGGGAGGGCTTGGGATGGGGTTTTCCTTCTTTTCTTTTCCTATGGTGCTGGTGAAACGAGAAACAAGCCCGTGGCTTTGGGGAGCACCTGCACCAGCCTGAGGGAAGGGGGATGTTTGTGCATAGATATGGGATGGCCGGAGCAGCCGAGCCCCCAGAAACATCCACCGGGAGACAACGGGAACAGCCCTGTATCCGCAGCTCCAGGGGAAAGGGGAAAGGCCCTGGGACATGGAGCACCTGGGAAGTTCTCTGGGAGGACACAGAGCAGTCAGATCCCCGTGGAATGTCCTGGATGGATCCATGTCAGGCTGGCATCCTTCCATCTGCATCCGGGTGCTCATCCCCATCCAAACACGGAGAGGATCCCAGGAAAACACAATCTTGGAAACCTCTTTTGACAGCCACGACTCACAGCAGGTCCTGCTGCCGTCGCCTCCGGCTGCAGCGTTCCGGGAGCTGCTCCCTGCCTCCGGAATGGTTTATTGCTGGATTACTCAGTCCCCCACATCTGATATCAGACACTACAGAAGCATTTTCACACTTTTATAGAAAGAATTTCTTTAAAAAAAGGCAACCTGGTGGTTTGGGGTTTGGTTGGTTGGTTGTGATGGTTTGGACCCTGGAGTTCAACAGCGAAGTCTTGAAATTCAGAGTGGATCAAAAAAATAGAGATATCAAAACCCAAAAAAAAAAAAAAAAAAAAAAAAAATCAGTCAGCAGGAAATAGGCTGATTTGCATGATGCAAATGAAGTTGGATTTGGGGTAGCATTAGGTATTTACAGGTAAGAGAAGTGCTGATTAAATCCCTCTGCCCTTTTTCCAGCCTTTTTGGGGGGGAAAATGCCCCAGAGGCAAAGGGAGAGGCGAGGAATCCGAGTCTCTGCAAGGCAAACTCCGGTGGCTCTGCCCTTCAGCTGGCTCAGGTTTCCCTCTTTCCTGCCGTGGGGCTCATCCCACAGGATTCCAGGAACGATGACAAAACATTATTCCACATTTTCTCTGAGACTCTTTCGGGGAAAAAAAGGCTAAAAAACGAATAAAAAGAGTGGAGAGAAACACCGAGGAAACACCACTCTGCCATAAAACGCCACAGTCAGAAAGGGATGTCCACCCTCATCCTGCCACGTGTCCTGGGGGAGAGGCAGGGTGGGAGCCCCACATACATCCATGTGTCCGTCCTTCCCGGGCTTTCCCAGCGAGGAGTTCAGTCCTGGTGGCTCGGGATGCGCCCAGCGCTCACTGGAGCCTCCAGATGAGGCGGATGATGTAACGCAGCAGGCGCAGGATCACAACCTGGGGGTTTCCCACCTGGTGATCCAAGAAACCCTGAAAGAGAGAGGGGAAAACAAAAAAAAAAAGAAGAGAAAAACCAAACAAAGCGGTGACTTTAACTCCCAGCACACAGCCCCGCTGTGCTACAAACACCTGGAAAATATTCCAGAGGCACCAAGTGAAGTGTTTAACAAAGATTGAGAATAAACCCCACAACCTTTCATGTTTTAAGTCTTCTTTGGGTTGGTGCTGCCCTCTCCCATCTATGCTGGCCTTGAGCATAGATTTTGGGATTGAGTGGCACCACTACAGGGATGTCACGTGCACTTGGCAAGGGAATTGTGCAATGCTGCCAGGAGATTGGAAACGAAGGGGCAGCCAGCCCTGCTGGGACAGTCAAGGGGGTTAAAAACCACAGGGTGGGAGGAAAAAATTCCAAACAAACTAAAAATATCCCTCAGTGAGAAGTGCAGCAGGTCCTCCTCCACCACCCTGACCCCCAATGTGGTGGAGAACATGGGAAAAGCAAATAAAAGCACCATGAGGCTTAGAGAAGGAGGGAAGAGAAATGCCAAAATCAGGCTTTCTGGAATAAAGAGGAATAAAAATAATTAGGGAGTTGAAATAAGACATTCAAGGTTGGACATCAGGAGGAAAGGGTTGTTAAACACTGGAAGGGGCTGCCCAGGGAGGGGGTGGAGTCCCCATTCCTGGAGGTGTCCAAGGAATGACTGGATGTGGTACTCAGTGACAGGGTGGGGATCGGTCACAGGCTGGACTCAGAGCTGTTTTCCAACCTCTGGGATTCTGGGATTTCCACTTTGCAGCTAGCAGAGCTTGAGGCTCATGACAGCAGCCAAGGGATGCCCCCTCTTCCAGGAAAAGCCCTGGACCCACAAGCCTTGTTGGGCCAAGGAGTGGCTGGATGGCGAATTGCCCAATTTCCTGGTGTCTTGTCTGAGAAATGGTCCCGGGGGGAGGCCACGCCCTGGGGAACGTGACTGGGAACGCGCCGGGACCGCGCCGGGACCCGTCCGACAGCCCCGACCTGCCCGGCGAGTGCGGCTCTGGCAGGGCTGCAGTTCCCCATTTCTAACCTCAGGCTGAAAGGGCAAACCCCAGAGCCAGGCGGGGCCGGCGGGCACGAACCCTTCCACCTTCCCCTCCGCAGCAGCCGGAATGCTTCCAGAGGGAAAAGGGACCTTTCTGCAAAGCGTCTCAGGGATGATAATTAAACAATGGCTTGAATGCTCTGAAATTTCCCCAGTTTTGGCTGTAAGGAGGGAGAATTCATCACATGCTGCTGCACCAGGTACAAAGTGTTTTTAGGGTCACGCATGACATCCCCTGCTCGTGTCACCTGAGCAGGCAGGACGTGTCCTCCGCGTTCCGCTCCTCGCCCCGGGCCAGCCCCGGGTTGGAATCGCGGCCACAGTGCTGGGAACAGCCTCGTGCAAATCTGGGGGATGCTCCCTGCACCTCATCCTGCTGCTGCCTGGGAAATGACCCTATTCCCATTAAATTCACCCCCTTATCCACCTCAGGTTTGTAGGGAACAGCACAGTGTGTCCAGAGATTTCCAGCACCAAAGGAGCTGGGATAACACTAGAAGGACATTCCTGCTCCTCACAAAGTGCTCCAAATTTAAGGCACTGCTCTGGGAGGCAGGGAGGAGATGGGAGAAGGTATGAGGGTGGTTGGGCACTGAACAGGCTCTCCAGGGAATGGTCGCAGCCCCGAGGCTGCCAGAGCTAAAGGAATGTATGGAAACTGCTCTCAGGCATGGGATTGCTGGGGCTGTGCAGGGCCAGGAGTTGGACTTGGATGATCCTTGTGGGTCCCTTCCAGCTCAGGACATTCCATGATATGGCACTCTGCATTTCTTCCGGCTCTTCTGGATCTGCCTGCTGCTACCAGGTGCCTCCAGCTTTCTGGACAGCCTTTCACTGGCAAGGTGTCCTTTCATCCCAAAAAGCAGCCACTTTGCATCACAAGGGATCAGCCTGGATAGGGGAGGTCAGAAGATGCACATTTTGGATTCTGGATTCGGGCTATCAGTTTATCACCATTTTGTTGCAGGTCAGGAATACCAGAGCATTTGGATAGAGTGCAGCGGTGGAGATGATGAGGAAAAAGCAGGATCATGGCAGCTTGAACCCCATTTTGCGGGAAAGCCAACCGTGGGAGCAGTGAGGAAACGCTGCAGGAGCTATTTGGGAGCCAAAGAGGATGGATAAAGACCCAGCAGCCGGCATTCCATCAGCAACACTGCTCCTGGCTCCTCTTCCCACGGACGAGCCCGAGTGGATGGAGCAGAATCCACAAGCAGGGACACGCAGCCGTCGGGAACACTCGACAGCCGAGTCACCGGCGAGCTCCTCTTGCTTCACCCCCTGGGCTGGGCTGCCTTGGGCTTGGGATTGGGCTTTTCCTTGGCATTACTGCATCGATTTGGGTTGCAACACCCCAAGGTGAGCGAGTTCATGGGCACATAAAATCTCTTTCAAAACAGTTTTTGCAAGAGAAATAAGTTCTGGGACCGAGTCTCTTCTTTGCAGCAGCCGGGATTTGGGAGCTGGGCTACAAATCCCACTGAATGCTTCCTTAAAAGCAACAGTGCCAGGCACTGCATCCCCCAAAACCACCCCCAAATTCTCCCTGCCTCTTCCTTTTTAAAAGTTTCCTTATCACCACCAGGTCCAGGCCAAACCCAACGCTTCTGCCCCAAAAACCTCGTGCAAACCTGCTGCCCCAAGGCCTCCAGCCCCAATTTCAAGGTTATTTTTCATTGATTTAAAGGTTATTTTTCATTGATTTGAGGCCGCCGCTGCCGCTGATTTGCCTGGTCCAGGCCCCCCCGCCACCCGCGCAGCCTTTTCTCCGTCTGAGTGAACAAAACGCTCACCGCAGAGAGAGTTTCCAGAGATGATTCAGCCTTTCCCTTTGAGAGAAATGGAAAGTGAAGAGAGGAAAGTTACCCTGCGTGGACAATAGGAGGCATTGAACTCGTCCCCGATGCGCCGCAGCTCCTGCGCGATCCAGATTTCCGGCTGCACCTCTTCGGCTGGAGAGTGGGATTGCCACCGGGAAGCTGCGTGGGATGAAACAGGAGAGTTGGAAACCCAGGAACAAGAACAAATTGTACAGAATTTACTCCATAAAACTCTGTGGTAACCCATCTTGCCATTGCACTCCTATTTTTTATTACTATTATATTTTAATTCCCTTAAATCCAGGTGGCGCATGCGGGGACTCATTGTGTACAATGTACAGGATTTTATTCCTTATTGTTTCCGTATTATTATTATTACTACTAGGCTTTTATTTATTCATTTTTTTACTGTAGGCTTTCCATGGGAGCATCTCCAAGCCTTGGTCCCTCTTAAACAGGGATAAAAGCCAAGATGCCACTCTCCAATTTCCTTCCCTCGCCAAACCTCCTCTTCCCCCTCTTCTTTCTTTCCTTCACCAGCAACTCCTTCCCTAACCTTAAAATCCCTCTGCCTGGGTATTTTCATCCAGTTCTAACATTTCTTCCCCAAATCATCCTCAAGTGCCCAACAAGGAAAACCAATGGGTTTGTCATAGGGAGGAGAAAGCCACAGTTGGATTTGTGTGTGGAGAACCCACACTTCCAGCAAATCCAAGTGCTGGCTTGAAAGAGAAAAGGAGATAATGTATTAATTATACTGCAGGGTACATAATTATTTAGGTCTCTGTCTTAAAAAGTTATTAAACATGTGACAAATCCTCCAAATAGCCAGGGGAAAAAAAGGAGACAGGACCATGTACAGTACCAGCACTGCCTCATCCCCCTCCCATGAAGTGCAGGATGTGAGCAGGAATTGCAGCCTTAAGGAATATTAAAAAAACCCCAACCAACAAACAAAAACCCCATGAAAATAAATTTAAAAAAATAAAAATAAAACAACCCCACACAACCCAAAAAAAAAAAAAATTACTGCACAAAACAAAGCAGTGTTTTGGCACGACAGCTTCAGAGGAATCACAAGAGAACGGGAATAGCTTCCAATCTTCCAAATATTCAAAGGCTTAGTGGGGCAGTAAAAAAAAAAAAAAAAAATTAAATAAAAGCCTGGCTCCAACCTGACTGGAAAATGCATTTCCGAGCCAAGGCAGCGCTGCTTGGCCGGAGGATGTGTTTTGTTTTCACGCTGTAGTAGCGCAGGAGCAGCGCCCGCCGCCTGCCCCGAGCGCTTCTCCTCCCGCCGGTGAATGAACCACGCGCGGCGCTCGCGGTCCTCCCTCCCTCCGCCCCGGCTCCTCCGGGAAGCATAACGGGATTCGGCCGGGGCGGAGCGACCTTCCCAAATCCCACCGCCGCCGTCAGCGGGGCCGGCCCAGCCAGGGAAACAAAAACACGCGGCGAGCCGGGGCAGGAAGAGGCGAGGAGCGCCGGGGACGTGAGGAAAACCACGCCGGGGAGCGGCGCTGCTCCTGCCCCGTCCTTTCCTCCCTGCTCCATCCTTCCTTCTGCCCCGGCATCGCGCCCACGGGGCTCCTCCGCCCGAGAGACTCGGGCTGGGCTCGGTGGCTGAGAGCGAAATCGGGCTGAGGTTTTCAGAAAGGACTTTCTGCGGCGCTGCCGAGCGGCGGCGGCGAAAGGGGCCAGTCATAACTGGTCCCCAAACCAGTCACAGGCGCTTTCGGGGGCGGGGGGACACAGTCATAGCGCGAGCCAGCGCCCGCCACCGTGGGTGACACGGCTGCACCGGGCACGGGGACAGTCCGGGGCCACCGGGATGCCGCGTCTGACTCCAGCCCACGGGACGCTCCAGCATGGAATTGCTGCAGTTCCGGCTCGGAAGGGCAAAAAAACCAACCCCAAATTGCAACTTCAGCTCCTGCGTTGGTTATCCAACCCCCCTGAAGGAAATTTTGGAGAGCCGGGAGAAAACAGCAGCGATTCCAAAACAAGAGCATCGGGATATCACCACCAGATTCCCAGCTCAAGGTCTTCCCCTTAAATCCAACTATTTGCACAAGGAGAATCTCCCTTGCAAGCAACAGGAGGTTCATGCTGCTTCTCTCCCCATGGGAATGCACACCGGGATCAAACCAGCACCGGGAAAACCCATTCACAGAACGCCTGCTCCAGACACATTCCCAAAATCCACATGCAAACAAACGCATGCCTTCAGACCGAAAATCCGACGGAAGGAAAGGAACCTCTCCCACGGAGAGATACAAAATACCAGGCACAGAGTCACCCAACATCCCCCCACAAAGGGTGAGTTTGTCTTGGGTGACTTACACTCCCAGCTGGGAATTCCCCATCCCTGCCAACCTCTTCCCCCAGAAGCAGGATCAGTCTCTTCCTCCAGCACAACCAAATAAACTCACCCCTGCTCCTCTCCTTCCCATCCCCAAAAGCACCTTCCTGGATATGCCAGGCTGGCACTGCAACCTTTGCTCCCTCCCATCCCAGAGCATCCACTCACTGCTTTTGTCTCATTTCCCAAAAGAATGGCTTTTGAGGCAGCTGGATGTGCCCCCTCAACTGTCAGGAAGGCAACACAGCCCAAAGCATCACTTCCCAAAACATCCACACCAACGACTCTTCCTTACACAACCCAAGGCATTCCCAAGGGCTGCCTCCATGTTTTCTGCCCTCAAGGAAACCTTTGGGGAAGGTTTTATGGGATTTAGGGAGGGACTTTTGAGGCAGAGCATGAGTTTGCCATGCTGGAGCAGTTCCCCACTGCCTGTGGGAGAGGCCGGGAGCATCTGTTGCTCCTGCTCGCAGGAAGCGCTTGTTTAATTTAATAATAATAATAATTATTATTATTATTGCTTATGCTTCCGAGAGAAACTCTCCACCTCACAGCCTCTGCTCACGACAGATAAAATCAGTGGGTAAAAGCACAACAAAAATATCCCCTTTGCTTCCTTCCTGAGGGACTGACCCACTTCCATGCGGAAAACTTCACGGCACACCTCCAGCAGGACACTGCCAAGGCACAGGGATTGAGGAGGAGGTGTGCAGGGCAAAGCCATGGACACTTCCCAAGGAGAGCTGCATGGGAAGTCACAGCCTGGGAGCTGCAGGCCTGGATGGGGATGGAACAGCTCTGTAGCTCCATGTTCCCAGCTTAATCCATCCGGGAGTATCCAGGGATCCTGGTTAAACAGCGCTGAGGATTTTCCATTTGCTTATAGTTGTTTAGGATGATGTCCCTAGCAACACTCACAGAGCAAAGGCGCCAATAAAACAGCTGATGAGAACACAGGAATTTAGAAAAAAAAACAGGGAAAACTTCAATTTCTCCCTGGAAAAAACAAACCGAAGTCTCAGCTCTCCCGGCGAGGAATTCCGGGAGCATCCCTGCCTGCCCGTGCCAGGGCAAGGTTGTGAAACTTGAATTAAGCTGTAATTACTGCAATAATGTCACAAAATCTTTCCTGAGGGCACGTTACAGCCAGGCCTCCGCAGCCGGAGCCACAGCTCGGAGCCGGGAGGGAGAAAAACACCACCAACCAAAAAACATGGTGTTTAGATCCCAGAAAGCTTGGAGTTGGTGTTTGTTATCCCCATGCCACGCTCCTACCGTGCCCTGGCGGAAGCTAAAAGGTGGAAGTTCAAAGGTTTCCTCCAATTAGAGAGAATTCATCAGGAGAGGGGAATGCTGGACACGCAGGCAGCTCCCGCGGGCAGGTTTTCCCTGCTGGAGAGGCTTCACCTGGCAAAGCCACTCGTAAACACGCCCCCGCCCGCCTGCAGGCCGCTTCCCAGCGGGATTTCGGGATGCATGACCCCAGCACCTCCGCCACTAAGCGATGAGAGCCGGCAGCGACGCACGAGCCAGGAGCCACTTGCTTGGCAAAAAAGCCTTGGACGAGTGAGCCCTGAGTAGGAAGCTGGACTCAACAGCTCCGTCCCCTCCTCCCCTGGCAGCGACTGACCGAGCCCGGAAAAGAATAAACATCATAGTAATAAAAACCCCGGCGCTGGACGCGCGGGAGTTCCCCGGCGCTGTGTTTGCTCGGCGGGCCCGGCCAGTTTCCACAAATCCCAGAGCGCCGGGAGAGCCTCCAGCCCGCGGCACGGCCGGCTCGGGTGCTCCCAAAATCCACAGGGTGGGATGCGGGAGGTGCTGCTGCAGGTGCCTTGCATGGCTACCTGCGTTTTCCAGCATTCCAAGGGAAGCCGAGGCAAGGAGCAGGACCCCTCATGCACCTACAACCCGCCGGCACTGTGCGCTCGCAGCTTTACACACTCCTCCTGCATTGATACCTGCGCACAATCCCCCGGCACTTCACACGCCCCCGCGAGAATCCGTGTTTTCCACCGTTCTGAGGAAAGCCAAGCCAGGTGAGGAGGGGAAGGAAAGGAAAGCCAAGCCAGCTGAGGGGTGGGAAAACCGCTCCTGCACTTTCAACCTACCCTTGCACTGTGTATTCACCCTCTACATATCTTCCCCGACACTTCGCTCTCACACCTTCCCACGCC
>VZRS01003635.1:33431-48152 GCA_013398055.1 Ifrita kowaldi | reverse complement strand
CTTTATTCAAATAAAGGGAGAGGGTATTTCCCATGGGATCTCTCAAGTAGTTAGAAGATGCAGCCCCCTTTTTATCCTAATTTCCCAGCCAGATTTCCCTCTCTTTCCCCGTTGGCTGACGTACTTGAGAGGTACAGACTTCCTGAATAGCTTAATACAGACCCCCTTTCTAATGTGTACCCCCCCCATTTCTTTTCCCTTGTGTCTCTGTTCTTTTTCTCTAAATCTAGGGATTTAGCTTGGCCTCAGGTGAGTAACAGTTTGTGTCAATTAGTGTCAATTCCTATGGAATTTATGGTTCCTCCCATTGCTTCTTTCACCTCTCAGTATTTGGCTTTATCTACCATCAGACCCACAGTTTGTTAGTAAAGACACCTCCTTGTCTTTCCTTTCATGCTGAAACAAATTCAGCGATGAACATAATGAGCTGTAGAACTGGACCATCTTGCCCTGAATTCTGTTTCAGACAGTAGCAAATGCTGATGGCAGAATGTAAGAATAGAACATTTTTGTAGCCTCTACTGCTGCACCCAGTCTAGAGTCTAACAGGTAGAAAAACTCATTCTTCTAAACCACTCAGTCTTTATTTTAAGAGCAAAATTTTAGTAGTAATAATCTGAGTGCCCTGAGGAACTAAAGTTGAATTGAAGAATGAAGTCTGTTAGACAGCAGGGGAAAAACCACTGAAATATTTTAAAATGGAACATTTCAAACACTGAAAAACAAACAGTCTAAAGAAATGGGACAGCAAGACACACAGGGAAGCACGTAGAAGGAGGCAGAGTCAACTACATTTATCTGTGTAGAAAGTTTGCTTTCTGTGAAACAGTTCACTTCTAGGCTTAATCATGGCTTTCCTCTGCCACTGGCCACAATAAAAAACAACAGCAACAACATGAATAATCCCAGCTTTAGGGATCAAAGGAGAAATTCAGGCATACTATTCTATAATATGATCACACATATCCCCTTCCCCACTGCTTTCTCTCCCCCTGCTATAACCACCCATATCTTTGTCTTGAGAGGTGACAGGTTTGAACAGTGCATATAGAGTTGGCTGTTTCCAAGGCCCCATTGCTGCCTGTATCAGCCAGCATGTAACACACTTCTTTACACTCAGAGTCACTTCTTCAAATTTCAGTTTTGATTACTTCAAGGCTGTGTTTCACGCTATGCTGTTATTTATTTTAATGAACTCTGCCTACTCTATCATTTGGTTCAAACTAGGAGATCTTTGGAGCTGTTACGCTACACACAAATACAGGATGATACAGCAAAGTAACCTAAATGGAATGAGGCCAAACAACA
Organism: Ifrita kowaldi; assembly: GCA_013398055.1. Taxonomy (NCBI): domain Eukaryota; kingdom Metazoa; phylum Chordata; class Aves; order Passeriformes; family Cinclosomatidae; genus Ifrita; species Ifrita kowaldi. The sequence goes on along the minus strand of VZRS01003635.1, from coordinate 46,844 downwards.
TGTAATCATGTCTAACAAGGAGGGAGGGGAGAAAGTGCAGAGATGGGTGGGGAGAAGTGAGATGCAATAAAGTGTGTGAAGAAAACCCATGCTTCTTACTATACACGAGGCCTGGCAAACAAACAAGAGGACAGCTCTGGCTGAAAGCGAAGAGGAGGCAATCAGGTGGATGGACAGTGAAAGCCATTTACTGAATTGGCAACTGATTTTTTTTTCTAGTGGCCTGTTTTCACAAGGGGGCAAACATAGTCCTAGAGAAAGACCTCTGCAATAAATTGTTCTTAATTTTTTTTGCATTGCTGTTCATGACTTGCAGAAAGCAGAAAAGGAAAAAAATGTACGGAGTTACACAGCAAGGAGAGTTTCCTTCTTTCTAATCTGCTTGTTACCTGAAGAATAAGCCTTCTCAGTTCTTTGCATTAACTAGAGTCTTCCCTACCTCTCTTCCCATAAAACTCATATTCATTTCTTACTCTTTAAGTGGAGTGAGTAGGCGGTGATTTTATGATGTGCTTCTTGGGCAGAGCTAGAAATGGGATAAACTTCTGAGGCAGAAATAACACAAAATTGGTTCCCATGTTCACAGAACAAATAGGTGAATTGAAGGTAAGGCAATATAGTCACAAGAATATTTCACTGCCAAGGCTAAATAACAGAAAGGTGTCTGCACTGGAGTAATTTGTCCCAAGGGGAAATGATAACGGAATAAATACTACACAGTATTTGTTCAACTCAGGAATGTGCAAAAGAAAGAAGAGCAGGAGATAATGAAGCCTAAGGAAGAGCAGAAGTCCAAGAGGTTTTTATCCCTTCCTTATAACCAACCACAGCAATGGAAGCACTTTATCTTGTTTTCCGAATTCTTGGACATGAACCTCTAACTAAGCATACCAGAACTCCCCCTACTGAGGAGCTATCACAACCACAACTAAATACTTGGGGAATTTCTTTGACAAAAGACTTATCTGTTGGAAAGTGCTGATTTGTTGAAAACAAAGCTTTCTGTGGAAAACTGTCATCTCCGACAAAATATTAGCTGGAAGATGTTCCTCTTCTCACAGTGCGATTGCTTGACAAGACCAGGCAGATCCAGCATTCCTTCTGGGGTCCTTCTGCACCAGCCACACACTGCATGGACAGACAGACAGACAGACAGACAGACAGACAAGCACAGCCAAGAAAGGGCAGCCTCTTTAGTGCAGAAGGCCAGATTTAGAAGAGGTGTTTGAACCTGGTCCTTCCCACTGGACTACTACCATATGGGAGGGGAGTTGGTTCCTGTCTCAGCCTCCTTCTCCAAAAGGTAGGCTTAAGCACTTTGTTCTTCTTTTTCAAGAAGAGAACAAACAAAAAGACAGAATCATTAAACTTTTCATAAAACAGTACTCTGTTTCCACTCTATAGTTTTAACAAAAATGATATCATTGCACTCACACTAGGGATTTGATAATTATTTTGCCTAAAGAAAACTAAACAAACAAGGACAAAACCTTGCAAGCCTTGTTATAGCACTACATTTAGAAAGATTAAGCATAAGACTTAAAATGAAAGGAACTCTCCCTTGCTCTGTACTCCCCAGCCTGAGACTGGGTCTCCTTGCGTGCAACACTTAGTTGTCAGCACCGTTTCACCAAATCAGTGGAACAAGGTGCAAACTGGGCTCCCTGACTAGGAAAACAGTGTTTTGTGATGATGTTTAAGAGCCCTAAAAGTCCGTCTAAACGTGCTAGATACTCCTTTTAAATGATGTGGCTACAGTAAGGTTTTGTTTCCAATAATATAACTGCAGGAAATGGTTTTTTTTGTTTGAGCTCAGATGGAAGACAGAAAGGCTCTTTCTGGTTCTTGAATCTCATTCTCTGCTGTCACAAGCAACTGCATTGTTTAAATCCTTTCCCAAAGATCTCAGACCCTGTATATGCCAAGGACTTTTAAAATACAGCTCAGCTGCTTGGCAAATTCTTAGTGAGCCCAACCTGGGTGTGTGCTTGTCCATGCTCATGGCTGTATGGGAGCTGTTGCTGTTGGAGCCCAGAGCTGAGGAGCTCAGTGTACTGCACTGTGGTGCCTCTGCTCAAGGCAGGTGATGCATGTTTCACTGTAGTTGTCCTGAGTCCGAAAAGAACTGTGCCTACCCCTGTTTCTGTATTCCCAAGGCAGCATCCTCATCTAGCTTCAAGTCACTATCGAACTCAGACAAAAAAACAAATTAAAGAATTACCTTTTGAATATATATATATATGCTACCTATAAAACTTTCCATTTTAAAAAAATACTGATTGATTAGTTTGGAAACCACAAGCCATGGAAACAGGATATAGACAAAGTCTTAGACAGCTGGAATACAGCTGACTGTAAATCAATTGAGGTTCCAAGCAACAAGGAAGGCCTGTTTACAAACTAACTGTGAGCCCACAGCCACCTTGACCCGAGTCCGCAGTTAGGATTAAGAGCTGAACCACAGTCATTTCAAACACCATGACATTATCTCACCTTAAGTCCTTTTGCTGGTCCAAAATAAGGTTTATTTGTGGATCAGTATTTTGTGACTAACATTTTTATGTACCTCATTTTCTGTTGTGGCGATGACTGTTGTGGCAACAAGTGATAACGCCTTGTACTTCAGAGTTTGCTGATATATAAGCCACTCCACAGGCAATTGCCCAAGAAGAAAGCAGCAATGAGCCATGCATTAGCCCTACAGGGAGGGTTGAGAAGAGTTAGAGCATGCTGCTGTGCCACCAATCTTCTCAGCAATCAGAAAAAGAAAAGTTGGCAGAGACACTTGGTCCCCAGCTGTGCTTCCTGTCAGATTTTTGAGCTGAAAAACTCAAGGGCTAGAAAAGGCAAAAAAATTTCGAGTCATTTGGTGAGAGGAAGGGGCTGTTTGCCAAAGCATGGGTCAATGGAAATCTGCTGTGACCAAAAGACTAAGTAATTCAGAGATTGCCCCCATGTTACAGTGTCTAGTAGCATAGTGACTTCCAGCATCCATGTGACCACATCTGACTGACAAGGTGACCATGATTCAATCAGCAATGTGTACACATAACGTTTGGTACTGTCACAGATGTAAAAAGGTACATCTAGAAAGAGAATAGCAAATCTATCACCCCAAATAGCATAAAGAGATTATTTTCCTAAAATGCAGATGCAGATGCCAATCACTGATTTTTAATTTTTTTTTTTCTTGCTTCACAAGACTTTTTCATGCAAATGCTAAGTGTTCCAATTGCTTAGATAACCCAGTCTAAATATGTATAGACTTTGTAGGAAGTTATGGCTTGGTTATAGCTTTTCACTAATGGTAGGAAAAAGATCCATAATATAATCTTGTAAGACTTGACTCAGTCACACTTCCAAATCAGATTTTGGCACACTTTCATCTCTGTATTTAGACTCTTTGACACAGATTTATAGCGTTTTAAATCTGTTTCTTCCCAACCTTCAGTCTAAACATTTCCTTGGATACACAAAAATATCCATGACAAATTAAAATACATGCATCAACTAGCTGATCACAGAAGACTTCATCTGGTAGGCAAGAAGAATATTCCTATTACACTGTTGTTGCCGAATCCAGAAGCAAAGATTCTTTATGAGAAAGGTATGTTGCTAGCAGTGCAGGCTTGCCAGAAACTCAGCTTCTGTGAACATAAATGGCTTGATACTGAGGAGAAATAAGTTTAGGCCACTATTGGAAAACTAAAATGTTGGTTCTTTTCTTTTTATCACTCAAAAGACAAAAAATGAACTTTTAGTCAAGTGTCTTTGCTGTAAGTTATAAGAAATTATTACAAGGAATTTTTTGTTAGTTTGTTTTCGGTTTGTGTTTGTTTGTTGGCTGGTTTTTGGTTGGTTGGTTGGGGTTTTTTTTGGTTTCTTCTTTATATGGAATCTGTCTGGAGAGAATGGCATTGATAAAGTGTTGAAAAAACAGAATGCAGGCTGCCTCCCATAGTCTGTATATTATATCTGCTTTTATCTGCTCCAGTAGCAAGAGGAACAAATTCAGGCAGCCAGGAAAATATCACTGTCACTTCCATGGTATGGTCATTTTTGTGCAAGTCCCTCTTTGAAAGCAGGTACATATGAAATAGTACAACTCCACCAGACTTCACTGGATAGCACTAGTTTACACCAGCTCTGTTTTTCAGGCTTGTTCTCTAACTACCACTATGCTGTATGGAAACAATGATAAGAGATTCAAAGAAAAGACCAATGTATTTCTGTAGTCATTTCAAGCTTTCTTGTACTGTGCTTTTCCAATTTACAGATGACTTGCTTATTAACCCAGTTTGCCCTTATGGTATCACAAATAATCGAGGTGCTCTGCTAATATACCATCATGTGCAAAAGCTGCAGCTGAAATTGGATGAGAAATACAGCTTTACTGCAGAGTAGCAGCAAGCAACCCTTATTATTGACCCTGAAATCTTTATCAAGTTGGAATTCCCATGGAGTTTTGATTGAGGTGTGCAGAATTCACCTTTAAAGTTCCTACATGAATAGAAACATAGTGAGAACAAACACGAGTAGGGATTCTCATAGTCCTGAGAAAGGTAAAATGTAACATCATATGCTAATGCAAGGATATCAGGAATTTAAGTCCTTCTACAAAGAGCGGAAATTAGCTGTTATTTTGTTCTGTTCATTTATTTTCAACTAGATATTTTCCCATCCCTTTATTTTTTTAGAATAGAATGAGAAACAGTCTTCCAAGCCTATATGAATGTGATATTTCAAAAATATTTTCCCCATGTAAATTAGAATGAAAAGAACAATTTCATTGTTTCATTGCAACTATTCATTTTGTCTTTTTTTTTTCAGTTTAAGCTCCCATTTATGTGTTTCAAATACTAGAAATTATAAAAGAATTGTTCAAAGCAGATGTTTCAACATCAAAACCTTTCCTGTAAAAATGATTGTAAAAGAAAAAATGTGATAGGATAGGCTCAGAACAAGCCCTCTCCTGAAAAAAGGTTATATTTGAATGAATTATCATTTTACAACACAGACATTTCAATAAGAAATTTGTGATTAATTCCTTTCAATAACCTCTCAAGAAGGAACATCCTTTGACTATCTGTAAGCCTGGAATTACTACGCAAGTGTGCTGAAGAGTGCTAGAGACAGGTATGTGCTCAAAGCCACCTGGGTACTTCTCCCTCATGACTCACTCTGGAAACCTCAAAGGAAGCACAGAGAAAGTGTACCTCTCCAAATGACAACAGAACAACACAATCCCCATGCCCTTGACAAATCAGGCCAGAACAAAGTAGGCTGCTTCATTTTCACTTGTCACTCCAATATCCTTTCGCATGCTCTTCAACAAGGAAGACAAGAGTGCATTAAGTGTCTTTCCCCATTCCACAGTATTCTGTTCTGCATCTATATTGACAATACATGCTGCTGAGTTAAACTCTTTCCTTAGAGCATGGCTGTATATGAAATTGTGTTCTCTTCCCCAAGAATATGAGCAGGAAGCACGTTCTGAATCTTGAGATTCTACTCATCAGTGGAGTATGCTGCCATTACAGCACTAAGCTGCCACAAAAATAATAGCTTCAATTACATTTTCATGATGAGAATTTTCCAATAAAACTGATTCAATAATACATTATACTGTCTATTTTCCATGCTCATGCCAATGACTTGGAAATTTGTAAAATTGTAAAATTTTGTATAAGAGAATAAGCCAGACCTAATTGCAATGTACAAGTGCCAGTCCTGCAGTTTAGTTTCTTCCCTCCCTATCCCTGAAAATTGCAAATCCACAACTAGCACCCAAATGTAAGACTTATTATCCCTCCTGCACTTATATGTTCATTCTCCAAGCAGGTGGATAAAAGTCTCTCTACATGGCTTAAGCTCTCTCTCTCAGTACAGGCTTGTGGACTTTTATCATTTCTCATACAGCGGCAAATGATATTGAAAAAGCTTCACAGAATACAGATACCATTAATAAAAGAGTAGAGAAGAGAAAAAAACACATACTAGTAACACCTATGATTATGAAATTCCAAAACTTTGCTGGATGAACGTTAATATAGGCTCCAAAAGGGCACTTCTACAGTTCATTCTTGAACAGAAGTGTCTTGGTTTGAAAAACAGGTGTCTGCCAAGGAAGGTGGGAACCTCCCTTGGAACGGAAAATATGACCACCTTCCTTCCGAAATATTATAATTTTGAAATTAAGGGGCTTTCAATCAAAAATATGAGGGTTAGGAATAACAGTACTTTACAAATATATAGATATATAAAACAAGGCAAACAAACAACAATAACTACGGCAGCAGCAACAAACAGAAGCACAACCCCAGTGCCAGCCTCTCCCGGTGGTCAGGCCCTTTCCCCTCGGGTGCAGTTCCGCTCACAGCCGGCAGGGGCGCTGGCGGCTCCCGGTGAGCAGGGCGGGTGCGATGGTTCCCCCGCGGCTGCAGGGGGCGCTGTGGTGCGAGCTTGGCCGCGTCTCCCTCATGGGGCAATGGCGGGTGGGCTGGATGGTGAAAGGGGCTGCAGCAGGAACCTTGGAGCTTGCGGCTGCGACAGCAGAGGCAGACACACCCTCCAGGGTGGCAAATAAAGTGGAACAGAAAACTTTGCAGCCTTAGCAGGAGCTGCGGGGATCAGGTGGACGCAGGGTGCTGGGTTAGAATGTGGCGAAAAAACCCGAGGCAGCAGCAGAAAGCAGCAGGGCTGGGCAGCGGCAGCCGGGCTTCTGTGAGCAGCTGCAGCATGCAGCCGGGAATATAGGCCCTCTGGGAACGGGGTCGGCCTCCCGGCTTTTCCCCTGAGGCACCTGAATAGATGGTGAGGATCCTTTCCAGTCAGATCGGATGTTAATAAGGTCCCAGTTCTACAGCTGCTCTAACAGGCAAAGGCTCACCTACAATAAGAGAAGCAATGGGAGGACGAAAGTTCCATAGCAGCGGCGAATCCTCTGGGCAGCGACTGCAGACTGGCTGTCACTGCAGACTGGCTGTCCCTCCAATCCCGAGAGCCCCTTCCCTCCAGCCAAAATTTCGGATATCTCTGCCCTTCCCAGAAGAATGCCCCTCAGCTACAATAGTGGAGCCAGCTGCACTCCTCCCCCTTCTCCTTGGCTATATCTTTTGTCTCTCTTAAGTACCGGTTGTTACTGTCTCTTAGCAACAAATGGGAGAAAAATCCCTGAGAGAAAGAAACAAAAGGAGAAATCCTAACCCTTAACAAGAATTTTGCACGGTCAGATGAAAATAAGATGACCATATTTAAAAATTTCATCTCTATAATAAAGTCAAAAAGTATTATCCAGGTTACCTTTCAGACCTTGTGTTTATAACTTCCATTCATCTCTGAAGAGAGAACTTTCTTCCACAGCTAGCACCCCTTGTAAACAAGGTTCCTTTCAGCTCCACAGCTCAGAACCGACAAGGGCTACATATTATACTCCTCTGTTCATTAGAAAGAGAAAGGAAAAAAAGCGTGCATGAGTGCATGAAATTAACAGTTCAGACACATAAGGCCATAGACCACAGCAGGAATACAGTTGCTTCCATGATCTGCTTATGTTTTGCCTTAAAAAGCACATTAGGAATACACTTAAGCAAGTGCTATGTGCCTGCTCCTATTGAATGTGTAAATCAAGCATTTCTTAGGGACAGGCCTTGAAGACTATAATTTCTATAAAGGAGCAATGGAAAATCGGTTATTTAATTTCTTCAACCACAGTAAAATAAATTACTGTTTCTAACACCATTCAAATTGGAGCAGGTCAGATTCTCCCCTCCCTTTTATTGGGCAAAAAACAACCACCAAAAAACCAACCAAAAAAAAAAAACTTGTGGTGATTTCTGCAACAAACTAACAAGATACTGCTAAAGTTAAAAGCTTGTGTTTTCCTGCATAACAATGCAGGTTTTTTTCTACTAATGCTAATGCAAATGACTGTTGCGGGTCAAACATACCCTTCCATGAAGCGTGTCTGTTTTGGAAAGGTGTGAGTAGAGATGTGGATGGGTCAGCAGAGGTGCTGTTCGAGGTAAACACTCAGCCTTGTTCTAATAGCAGCACAGGAGGGCTTCAGTGAGACTAAGAACCACAGGTTTGGTGTCTTTTTGGAATTAATAGGTATGCACAAACACCTCTCTTCCAAGACAGATGTCAGCATTTGCTAGCAAAGGGTCACGGTGGGTTTTCTCCCAGCCCAGCAGGATCTGCTGGATGCTCACAACTAGTCAACAAAAAGATGAGGCAGGATTGGAGCCCAATAAATCCAAGACCATTACCAATCACTCATTTCATTGCTTCCAATCTTGCCTCTCCTCCCATTTGCCTGGGGCCTCAGGCTCATTTCATCAAATACTTAAAGGCAACAATCTAGATCAATAAAAAGGGAGTGAATTCTATTGCTGAAAAGACCATATGAGTAAAAACATCACGCACAAAGAAACACAGCTAATTGGAAAGCTGAAGAACTTCAGCTTTCCCTTCCTGCAGAAAGGATATGTCCCACACATGCTCCTATCAACAAAAAACCAACGTTGACCAAAGCCAGTGTTTCCAGGGAAACGCTTTGCTCCAGGCTCAGCCAGCCGGGTCACATCCCTATCTCTGCAGTCAACTTCACCTGATTGCAGAGGGTAATATTATCTTTGTAAGTGATGGACACAAGATCTGTGCAAATGCAGTATCTGGTTTTAAAAATCCCTCTGTTGAGATTATATAATCTACAAATGTGAAAACAAAATGCATGTCCCACCAACCTCATGAGAGCTGTGTTTAGAAGGAAATTCAGAACTCTGGCATTATAGTTATGATGCTGGCTAAATCTACTGAGCACTCTCAAGGCCAAGTTGTAATCCTGGGACAGTATTTAGCTCCCAGAGCACAAACTGCAAAGCTGCAGCCAGGCCACACTGCTGCAAGCTCACACAGCCAGCAGCAAAAGAGGAAACACAGCAGCAGTATTGCCAGTACTTTGCAGAGACATGAGGAGGTCAGTGTTTCACAGATATGCTCTACACATAGATATGTGCGTATGCACTTACAAGGAGTTCGTTCCCTCCCTTGGTGTGCTACATGTTGTTTTGTACAGCCCTCTGTTTTCTGATGGCAAGACTTGAGGAAGCACCATTGGAACAACCCCCCTGGACATGTGTGAAATTGTTTGACTTGTTCATATTCTACCTTTTCAAGCTTTGACACACAAGTTTCACTTCCAGAAAAAAAATCAAAGGGGGCTAAGACATAAGGAACAGATTTGGACCCCGGTTTTAGTTGTCAGCACACTGTTAATGCCTATATCTGATGCTACAAGGACTTGTTTCTGTTGCTTTCTACAAGAAAAGCAATAGTTAAATTGGCATGAGATTCCCTATTATGTGTCATTGACAATTTCATAGTACTGGAATCAGGTGGACTTTTGCCGTTTCATCTCTGTTCAGTTGTTTGCTTTGTAATGAGTCTATTTTTAAAATCAGAATCATCTCTAATGGATATTTGGCTGTGTCTGAGTGCAGTACATGAATTAACCTTCAAATGTGCAAATGTAACAGCCTGCACTAATTGCAGTCATCTTTCATTACAGACCCTTTTAAACAAATAGGTTTTTGCCATGCAGGATAAGCTTCCTCAAAATTAACGAAACCAGTATCACAAGCATCAAAGGAAGGAGGCACCAGAGGCAGAAACCAAGAAGCAAGGTGAGCCCTATCTCTCAGCCCAAGGCCAGGGATGATGCGACTATCTCCACTGTCCTCCCTTGAACTCTGCCAGGGGTATCACCTCTGTGCTGGCTCCAGAGCAGATGCACATCACCTCTTAGCACCTGAGCTTGAGCTGGCATTACAAACTGCTTAGTTTCCAGCTATGGCTCAGGACTCAGCACACAAGTGGTTCTCCTGCCATTCCAATGGAGTAGCAGAAGCATCTGGCCAAGAAGTGGTACATACAATTAAGAGAGGTGATGTCCAAAACTGTGGCAGTAATAGTCCTCTGCTTTCCTCTACAAGAGTGTTTAAGCATTCTTAAAAGCCTTCCTGATATTAGAGGGACTTAGCATGTGCTTGAAGGCTCTGCCGAACACATTAATTGAAGCATGTGCCTAAAGTGGTCAGATGAACAGCAGTCTCCAGAGACTGAAGAGCTATTTTAGAAAGTGGCCATGAAAGACAAGTATTTTCCAGAAGGCTTAACATAACCCCCTCAAAAATAGGATTCTTGGGGTCACTGTAAATGCACCATAAACACAGGATTTACCGGGATCATATTTCATTAGAAATCAGTGTGTATGTGCAGGGAAGGAGATATGGCAAAATGGTTTGTAGAATTTAAAGAATATTTTCTGGTATCTAATACAAAATATTTTTAGATTTCATCACAGTTTTGACTTTTGGTTTTAAAATGTGATTACAGTATTCTCGCTGCTTTGCAAAGAGGATTCATAGCACATCTTAATTAGTACTCATGCATACTTTTTAGTTTTGATTCTTTCCCCAACATGCAATAGAAATGCATATTAAAAGTCTCGAAATAGGTGATGAAATCTCCTTCATGGCAGTTAACTGCTTTAGAGACAGCTTCATCAACATATTCTCCAATAAACTGATTAACATATTTTTAAAGAGGCAGAAACTGTGTTTCCTCTCTGGAATCTGGGAAAGGAGTTCTGTTCTCGTACCTCAATGTACTAAAGTGATGGAACACTGCTATCTCAGCTTCTAGACACAAATAGCATAGCCATATTCTCTGGTGGGCCTGTTCCCAATTTGTTTTTATTTAGTTTAAAACAGAAAGCTGGAATTTGTTCTGGTTTACACAAACTGTAGTAGATTCTCAGATAGATGTTCTCTTCAGGACAAGAGTAAAGAAGTTTATTCAGGGACTATCCCAGAATTATCAGCCAGACACATCACTGCCTGTGAACCTGTCTCAGAGCTCAGGAAGCCTGAGAGTATTTTTGCCATCTGCAATGCTTGTCATACACAGGCAGCTGAGAAGTGCCTACACTGCTGCTTCCTCCACTGGAGGTTTGGAGGCAATACAGAGGGAACTGAAGGAAGCACTAAGAACGTTTTGTATTCTTGTGTTTGTGCTATGCAGAATAACAGGCTGTTTGGTGGTTTGTTTCAGGCACCCTGAAACAATTACCCTTGAGCTAGTACAGGTTCTCGCACCTTTGCGAGTAGATCATCCCTGTATTGATAGACTGACAGTGACTGCTGGCACTAAAAAGAACAGGCTATATAGCCAACGTTTACTGACCTAACAATTTTTTCTAAGCTTACAAATAACAATATCAGCAGGCATTTCTGAAACAGTTCATGGGCCTCAGTGTTATTAAAATATTTTGTTACACTGACCTTGAGGCTTGTAGCCTCACCCATGTTTAAGTGGATATCCCTTAACAGACTGAATTAAGAGGGAAAACAAACCATTTCTCCTGTAACATGCCAAACAGCAAGAGGACAGATTGCTTATTGACTTTCGTTTGCTCTTTGTGTTCAAAAACACAGGAGCATGCCATGTGCGTCTGTCCCATTGCTTTGTACCTTGTTTAACCAGGGGCTGCCCTGACACTCTATTTCTGGTGGCCAGGAACTGTCAACAGCAAAGCAAACCCTGGGGTCCCATAGCCCAAATCTGCTATTCCTGACCATACACAGCAAAACTTTACAGGGAAAATGCCCATTTGCTCTCCACTTGGCCGAGTAACCTCTTATTCTGAAAAAAAACAACCCAAAAAAACCCAACCTAAATACTCAGACAGCCTAATCTCTTTGTAAATTATATAAAATTACATTGTTTTCAGTCCCTAAACCAAAGCTTAAGCATAGCAAATAATGCTCAAGATTTTAACTTCAGTGTATTGTGCAAGGAACTGCACTGAAGAGTAAAGAGAGAAACATTGTATTCCCAAGGCTCTCCCTCTCCATTATTACAAGGGCATTACAAGAAAAGAGCACCTCATTTTCAGTGTAAGAATCAGCTGCCCTTTCAAATGCTTAAGGCTGAAAACTGTGGCAGCTTCTATCTTCTTATCTGCTAGTGCTTCCTCCTCCTTATCAGGTGCTTACAGACAGCGATAGGATGATAGGGAAGCTGCTGCTTGTGCTGCATCAAAAAGGAAAAAGGGGCATGAATGTGTACAAACACAACTCAACCAAGCCAAGCTCCGGGTCTTCATCTGCTTGTATGAGGCCAATAAATCAAGAACCAGTTGGGAATACACTAACCTAAACCTTCACATTTAAATTGTTCTCCTGCCAGAATGTACACCTACAGAAGTCTTGATTAGCTCCTGCTCCAAAAAGGGCAATACAGTCTTTCAACGCCTTTTCAGTTAATGAGGACAGGTTACAAAAATACTTTAAACAATATTCAACCTTGAGACAGTGCTTCTCTTTCTCTAATTTGTAGAACATACTTCTCAAAAAAAGCTCACACATCACTTAGAAAAGGAAAATGGTTCCCAGAGTGGTGATAATTGAAAAAAAAAAAAACAATCTGCCCATGCAACTTCAACCACAATTCAATGTGTGCCCACCTAAAATCGCAGAAAACAACATGCATAAAAAGTCAATGTATTGGGGTTGCTTGGCTGGGTTTTGGTAGCAGGGGAGCTACAGGGGTGACTTCTGTGAGAAGCTGCTGGAAGCTTCCCCATGTCTGTCTCCAAGATGGACCTGCCACTGACCAAGGTAAAATCCATCAGTGACAGTAGTAACACCTCTGGGACAACAGATTTAAGAAGGAAAAGAGAAAGTTATTGAGAAGTTATAACTGCAGCCAGAGAGGACAGGAGCGAGAATATGTGGGAGGAACAGACAGTCTGCAGACACCCAGTGCAGTGCACTGATTTTGATTGGCAATAAATTCAATTAACTTCCTCAGGTCGAGTCTGTTTTGCCCATGACAGTGATCAGTGAGTGTTCTCTCCCTGTCCCAAGCTCAACTCATGTTTGTTATGTTTTCTCTCCCATGTCCAGTTGTGGGGAGGAGTGATAGAATGACTTTGGTTGGTATCTGGCTTTCAGCCAGGGTCAACCGACACAGTCAACCATGTTTAAGCTCTAAAAGGTAAAGAAATTTCTAAGAAAAATGTACAAAACTTCACAGGTCCTGGATAGGAATGGTTTGCAGGAATAACTCAAAACACCTATTTTCTCCTTCTTTTTTTTTTTTTATGAAATCTGTCACACAAAATATTTATTTTATGGGATGTCAGTGTACTAACAAATACAAACTCAAAAAGGGCTTTTTCCTTATAGAAGAGCTGAAGTTATCTTTCGGTCATTCACCTTCTTAATTTAATCAGGAACATCTTATGTCCAAGCTCAATGGATGCTATGTCAGCACAACTAACAAATACAAATTATTTAACCGCTGGCCACTCAAGCTTTGCGCCAAATTTAGATTTTTTTTTTTTTT
>VZRS01003635.1:0-33419 GCA_013398055.1 Ifrita kowaldi | reverse complement strand
TTTTTTTTTTTTAATTTAAAACCCTCACAGATCACTAATTAGACAAAACAACAGTAAGAAAGTAATACGTGCAGAAAGACAGGAGTGTGCAAAAAATAGTTTCATACAGATATGTTTCTCTGAGAAAATTAATTTTCTCTTGATGGGGAAAGGTGAAGTCTAGATCAAGATCCACCCACATGCATGATAACAGCAGGAAAACAAAATCTAACTTAGCCATGTGCCTTGAGTGCACAAACATTACCTGTAGATGCAAATATTTTTTGTTAATTTGCATGAAAAAAAGATGTAGGCATACTTCCCCATAGAACAAAGTTTCCGTTGGAAGCTTATCCCAATCCTTACATCTTTTTCAATCAAACAAGTATTTTTTTTTTATGTCTTTGCTAAGCACTAAAGCCTGTTTTAAGCCTTGAATTGAGGACAGATCTTACAAACCAGCACAGGCAGAGAGGAGCTTGGCAAAGCGTACAGCCACTTCCGCAGGCTTAACATCCACATGTTCAGGGTGAGTTTCATGCAGTCTCAAGCTGCAAGGCCGGTTGGAAGAGATGGATGGAGAAGGCAGGTATCCTGTGCTTCTAAATCAATTATGCAAGAGTAAATTACTGCCATACTACCATGGTAGACAGGAAGAAATCCCAAACTGGCATCCTAGACAACTGACAACCATCCTGACAATGAGATTCTGATGATGCAAAGATTATGTGTATTATCTATTATTTTGCTGTTGACACACAAAATAATCATGATTCATTAAGCATCTATGCAGATTTTGTCCATTTCCTGTTTGTCATGCAAACTAGCCTGGATGAACCCCTTTGAACTTTCTCTAGGAATGTGCTGTTTGGGTGAAAGAACACACTTCACAGGGATTAAATGGAATAATCTCTTTGCCTTTGAATCAATGAAACTCTTGACAAAGCAAGGTAGAGTTCAAAGGATCTGAAAATTATACAAACCTAGTCCATAATCCTTCTTAACCGAGTGAAAAAACCATTGAATGTTGGTTCTACATCCAATCTGATTTTATATTAAGATTGCCATGGCAGTCTCCAACACTATTTTGATGCGGAGTACAGGCATAATCTCATGGGTGCGGGGAAATTGTTTTCTGATAGTGTTGTTTTAATCAAGCTGTTTGCTGAATTCGGGTGCTGTGTATTTGTTAGCATTTCTCCCCTGGGTGTAACACCTGGTTCCCACTACTGTGGTTCTACATCAGTGAGATCCTCAGGTAAATTCAAATGAAAATTCCCATGGCAAATTCACTTTCTAAGCTTACCAATTCACCTGTACAGGCATTAAGCAATATACAGAGCAGAAGATAAAAACCTATTGCCCCTCTGCCCAGGCACTGGTGGTTCTGTGAGTCTGTACAGCTTAGAACTGGGTTTTTTTCAGCATTAACAAAAACAGAAGAGGTCATGTAATGATTAGTATTTAGCAAGACCAATCTCAGAATTTTAGAAAAATACTGTTGTAGGTTCAGGAAACAGCCACTAAGATTAACTATGAGATCTCCACCATAATAAAATTATTTTAGCCTAAAAATTTAATTTTCAGATCTAAGACTCAAATCCTACAAATTCTTGATGTTCACATGAAAACCTCTTTCTATAAATGTAGTTAAGAAATTAAATCTTCCCAGAGGATTATAAAGCAACCGTCAAAAACAATCAGTCACAGAGAGCATCTCATTAAGAATTAAATTGACATAGATTTCAATTAATCTAATTTCTATCTAATATAGCAGTAGAGCTACTGAGGCAGACAACAAGATCTAGTTTCCTTTGGCAATGGTTTACAAATTCTGAAAAAATTATAAAAAAGGAAAGAAAAATACCCAGACAAGAAATTACCGAAGTCATAAAACGTACTGGCAAGTCCTAACAATAAGGGAAACCCACAAGTTTGCATAGGTTGAGGCAAAGCTATATGATCTAAGTCAGACAATATTCTGAGTAGAGGCTTTAGATCTGTCTGTCATGCTTCTTCTGAAAGCCTATATGACTGATCTGGTTCCCTGACACCTACAGCAGCCTGGGAAATATAACTGTTCATCCACTGTATCTTTCCAGCCTCCGTAATTCTTGATTAGTTTTTCTCAGTGCTTTTTTCTTGGTAAGCTGTTTAAGTGTTTTCTCTCCTCAACATTATGGCTGCTTGCTTTAAGGTTTATTAAGTTAGGCCTTAATTCAGAGCAGGACTTGTCCCACTTCCTGTTGAGGAACAATTTATGTAAGTGATTTGTTTGTAAAGTTTTTGTTCACTTCTTCCTGAAACGAGGAAGCAAGAAGTTCTCACTGACTGAGGATGATGTACTGATATTTGTTGTGCATTACAGAACTAAGCCTGACAAACTCTCCCTATAGAGGCCAAGCTCTTCTATTTAAATTGCCAGTCTCACTCACGAGTGTCTTCCTACCACTGACAATATTTTTGTTTTTTCTCTTTCCTATAACCTTCTGTATTAATTTGAAAATAAACCAGCGGGAGATTCCAAGTCAGAACTATAATTTAATAGGAAAATTAAAATAAAGGCAGAAAACACTGGCTTCACCGGACAGAGTCAGGATATGACCTGACACCCTGTTGGGCAGGGTGGTGGTAGCAGTCTGATTAAGTGGTGGCTGCAGTCCTCTTGAAGTGATAGATATGGTTCCGTTGAAGCAGTGATCCTGTAGAAGTGTCTGGTCTTCGTCTGAAGGTCCAGTGGTGGTTATGTAGCTCTTGTCCCGTGGGAATCCAGTAGGTAAGGGCTGACTGCGGTGTTCCAAACCTCAGATGATATCCAGGAATGCTTGGCTCCTCCCCCTGGGTGGAGCATCTCAGAATGGGATGATGTGATTTTATGAGTCATGCAGTGAGGCTTGATGGCTCATTAGCAGAACATATCCCCCAGAGGGAGTTACCAGGGATGTGTCATGGAAGAGATAAAGAACACTGCCCCACCTGGTCTTAACAGCTTACGAAGATGGTGATAGAATACATGCTTCTGGTTACACCTTACACTGTAACCTAAGACACCTTCCATATGAGAAGGTTATGCCAATACTTGCAAATGCCAAAGAGCAGCTCAATTCCAGCCTCAAACCTCAAATTCACTTCTGCTCCACAGCCAGGAGTAAAATTCAGGTAGTGATTGTAATGCACTATTATTTTTATTATTATACATCTCATCAAAAACATTTTCACTATTTTTTAGATGCAAATTATCATCAGACAGCAATGGCCTAAGCATTACCTGTAGCAGATTAATGCTCAGTTTATCTAGGGGGGACTTCTTTTATAAGCAAGCTAATAAGCACATTCATCAGATAAAAACATAGCATTATTTTGAAAATATGCAATAAGGCACATGACACTAACCTAGAATTTGTAAGATACATGTTAAATGTTGGATATACAATTTACAAGCTTCTGTGATACCTCCTTCACAACAGCCAAGTAGTGAATGAGATGCAGAATCAGAGGCTATTCAAAAGACAATTCATTATAAGATTAATCATATTAGCAGCATTTCCTCTTCTAGCATTAGTGATAATGGTCACGGTTTGGACCCTGGGTTTGGTATGTCAGCTAATTTACATTAGCAGGCATGTATTTCACATTAGTAGGAATCATGAACTGATGGTGAGCTAAGACACCATGTAGCAGGAACAAATGATTGTAAACAACTGCTTGAGCAAAAATCCCGATTCGTCTACAGTATTATAGAGCAGTAAGAAGTTTGGTCATAGACAGAGGTCTATTCATTGACAAGTCCTGCAGTTTTGGGGCCTAAAACACTGTCCAGAATAGGGTTGCAAGTTTTCAGAGGTCTGACTCAAAGTACCTTGGGTTGTGCATCAAATGATTTAAACAAGTGACTTGGAGGAAGTAGCTGACTCTCATTTATAGATGACAAAGATTTTCCTGAAGTCTTCAATGTTTACAGTTAGCTGCGTCAGTCTGCATCTGGAATCCAATTAGTGGAGTCAGCTAGTGTTTCTTACAGGGAGAACAAGTTAATAAACTCTCTACCTTTTGCCCTCTTGCCAAATTTATTACATACTTGAAGTCCATAAAGCTATCTACTACTCACTCTAAAATCATACCACTTGCCTTAAAACACACCACTGGCTCAATCCACACGTGCTCATTTGCAGTGCTTGAGCTGAGTCTACATATTCTATGTAAGGATTAAGTATATTTCTAAAATGTGCATTTATAATGCATCAGACTGTCATATCAGCTGTCAGTTGGACAAAACATCACTGCAAGTTATCGTGACCACTTATTTACCAGCATTTTGATGGCAGCACCATAGCCATATGTTTGGCCAGGTAAACCATTTTAGTGGCTTTAACTGAAGGAAGATTACTGGTGAGTGGAGTCTCAGGGCTACATTCAGACCCAATGAACAGGCAAGAAGGTGTAGAGCTCTGTCTTCTACCCCTTGACCACATGTAAAACAAGTGCAGTGCAAAGTGGGAGCTTGCACACAGACACCACAGGCAACAGTTAATACCTTGCTCATGTCATGGTCAAAAAACCTCAGCACTTTCTCCCCCACTTTCATTTTGTTTATATACTTACATATATATGCACACATATACACATACTCCCTTAAAGATGTATTTTATCATGTAACTTAACCATTTGGAACTGCCCTGAGTATCTTGGAGGAGAGAAAGCCTCACATGCAAATGCCACTCTATGCTTTAACAAGCAGTTGGTCAGGAAAAATGCAGAGAGAGAATTAATTTTTGAAAAGAGGTTATGCATTTATGTCCACACACTGTGCTCCTTGGTAATCTAGGAAATACATTATACTTGTAAACTAGAATTAATTTGAGAAGTTGGTACAGGAAAACAAAATGCTGTAGAATCATGCACAGGAAGGTAATACAGCCATGCTGTTGGGTATCACCAGAAGATGAACAAAATCCTTTACCTTTGCCTATATTCACTTCCCCAGTGCAAGGGAAAACACAATAAAGGGATCTGACACTGTTGACCTGGTAAAGCAAGGTCTCCTCAGTGATTTCTTTAAGTATATGTTAGTGTCCAAAGTACAAAGGAACGTACTTGTTTTAAGTACAAATCACCCATATGTTGCATGGAGCTTATATATGGGACAATAACTAGGTTTCAGTTCAGTGCTTTTTGGATACCACTGAAAGCAGAATAACAAATTTAAAGCTAACTCAGAGAGTTATTTGGTTTGCTGCCAACCTACTCCCCAACTCTTTTTGTTTTTATACCTAGCTGGTTTTGATTCAGAAGTAATTTTTTAAAAAGCCCCTAATATTTAAAATAAAGAATATAGAATATAAACAACCTATTTTCATTCTTTTTCCATATTTCTGAATTTTAAAATTGAGACATGCTGATAAGACATTTTTCCTTCCACTTCTTCGCAAAAAAACTTCCATATTGAACTATGACAGTTTTTAAGTGAAAAATGAGAGGCAATACATTTTGATGTATATTCAAAATCATCATTGTGTTTACTTTCACATTGTAGAGCATCCTGTACACAGCACTGTGGGAAACCTAGACTGGAACAAATTTGTGCTTTCAGAACAAGCATTTCATTTGTTAAGGCTCATTCTCCTTCAGTTTACACAGGAAACACCTGAAGTAAACATCCCAAGCTTTGAAAACCACCTCTGAGTTTTAATATCGTTATCAGCTCATGGAAAAGGATTTCTATGGAATAGGAACTCAGAGTATCCATAACATCATTAAGTAACACTCCCCAAAACCCACACACCACTACACACATTTGTAAATAGCAGGCCTTATATTAATTAACGTTACCTACACATTGTTTGCTGACATTGCTACAGCCCAAACAAGTTAGTTCCTTCAGGGTGATTCAGATGTAATTTTCCAACTCAAACATACACAATGCATGCACATACAACTTGAACTTCCTACACTACCAAACACAGGAAGTTTTGTCCATAGCTGGGAGAACTGCACCAGGCTTTCAACAGTTTAGATGACCGCAGCCAGCTGCTGCAAAGCAACCAAAGCACAGCAGTGGGACTAAGAGTCACGAGCCCCCTTTTTGCATGCCTCCACTTACAGACCCTCTGTACAGACACACAGTCAGTGTCAAGGGAACTTGGCCAAAGTACAATATAGTTAATTATGAAATACATTGTATTTTATATATTATAAATTTTATTTTTTGTTTTAATGAATATATTATATTTTTTTATATATATATAAAAATATATATATTTAGCTCTTTTCTCCTCCGATCAAAAAAGAAAAAAAGGCATTCGGCTGTTCAGTTCTTTGTTTTACAGTGTTAGGAAAATGTTTTGTCTTTCGTTTGAAGGCTACCTGCTTGAAAAATGTGAGACTTTGCCAGGTAGTGAGGATGGCTTCTAACAGAAACAGAGCTTTAAAATTTTGCTCATAGAATTTTTATTTTATGCTAGGACACACTTTAGAAGACATATTCATTTGGGATGCAGTAAGGACAACTTCCCTATAATTTAAAGACTGCCTACAATGATTAATAGGTATGCATACAGAACACATAGAATAGATCACAAGGAAGAATGAAGAAAAAATACCTGACCTATTGGAAGAACAAACTCACTTTCCCCAATTTCTTTGATGACATACGGTTTCCCTGGAACAGTACATTGCCATTAAATACAAGTTATTGTTATCAACAAAAAGAGGCTATCTACCCCCATACCCTGGGTTGTGGATGGTGGGTTTTAATTTACTGGATGAAGACAATCTCTCTGAGGGGAAGATCCTCATTTAGAGAGAGGCATGCTCTTGGGCACCTGTGTTATCAGCCAGCTTCTCTTGCCAAATGCAGCTGAAATGAGGGTCAAAAAAGCATCTCTGTCCCTCTCAGAGAACAGCTTGACCTCTCCCACCTGCAAGTTCTAATCAGTCCAAATGAACTGACTTTCAGTCTTCTCCAGTTTGTTAGAACAAAGCTGAGCAACTACAAAATAATCACCTCCCTTACAGAGTCTGCAGAGAGATTACATATCCTTGTTTCAGTATTCTTACCAGTTAAATGATTACACTGAAGTCTGTCAGCTAGCAGCATAGCCAGAAACACAAAGTAGAATTCTAACTCCCAGTTTAATCCTCCCACTTCTGCACTTTGAGCAGTACCTCACGCAATCATAATTGCTTGGATTAACAATGCAGGTGCAAAAGGCAGAAAGTTGGGAAGGCAAAGGAAGTGAAACATGGGACAATGCAGTCTACACTTCAGTGAGTGGTTAACAGGGAAACATTTAAGTGGAATACAGCAAACTCAAGATAGGAAAAAGGATATAAGGCCATAAAGGGAACACTAAGGTGACTAAATGTTTTTAAGGATATCTCACATGTTTGGAAGATAAGACTTAAGAAACAGGCAGGCAAGATATTCTATACAACATATTACCTGGATGTAATACCCCATTTTCATGACTACAGTTCTCCTTCACACAGAGATGTGAGCCTCAGAGCCAAGTGTGCACAGTCTATCATCTTTCCTCTCTTCCACAGTCATTGCAAAACTCACGTAAAGCTCCATCTTTCAGGTCTTCTTTCAAGGCCTTGGACTGCTTTACCTGACACTGACCCTGAAATAAAAGGTATGAAGGTCTTCAATTCAGCTATTGATTTCTTATTTTTAATGGTGGCATTAAATTGGCCAACTTCCCCCATCTGCTTTAGCTTTCAGGTTGAAAAAATTCCTGAGTTACACCAGGTTACAACCCCAAACATATAGTAACGCCCAGGAATTATTGTTGTATTTCCTTCCCCTACTCTGTCAGGAAAAGAGTAATTAATATGACCTATAACACTGCACACACAGAGGTATTTAACCTTGGGGTGTTACGGGTATCTTTGATGATCAGCCATAACTGTGATTCTTCATTACAAGCTTCTCTCTCCTCCTGCTTCTTGTTGGAGTATCCTGTGGAACAAGTCGGGGAATGCATTTGCAGCTCCAAGTTCCTCTCCCATTAATATCTGTCCACCAAACTACTGCTTCTGCACAAGCAGTAGCCAGAGATGCTCCTGAGAACACAAATGCTGGCAGTAACACCAACACTAAGAAAGGCTGCTTTTTTGGAAAGTATAGTTACTTTGAGGAGAATCACTGTTGCTTAATTCTTTACACGAGAACAGGGCCAAAGCCAGACATGCACGGCATTCTTCCTCAAAAAGCAGATGCAAACTCAAAGTATCACAAATACATCCCACCACGGACATCCCTTTTCCAAGGAAAGGTAACCCATCTGACTGACAGATCCATGGCTCCAGTACTAGCATTCAGTCAGAAGGCTGCACTCTGAAGGCTGAGCCATTTCCTCAGCCGCTCTTAGCCCACAGCTGATATTTCTAGGACATTCACAACAAAACATTTGCCAGGTTCACCTTTGTGCTTTTTGTGACTCTGAGGTGGGAGGCTTTTCCATTCATCAGGTTTGTCAGCTTATTTGGGCACAGCAGAGGCCAGGAAACTTGTCTTTGCTCTATGCAGGGAAACAAAGATCTATGCTGCAGTGCATCCAGCCAATTTCCCTTTCTAGTTATCTGTGCAGAAAATAAACCACCTTCTGCACTGCCCTGAGCAGATGAGCCCCTACCAAATGCCTTAGCTGAAAGCAATGTCACTTTCATTACCCAAGGTACTTGAAAACATACTATTCCCAGGCAAAAAATGCATTACACAGAGCATGCACCTGCTCCAAGTAGAGTAGTCTTTTTGTCCATTAAAAATGACAGAAAGTATCCAGCAACCAGAATTTGGTAGTCAGTTTGACCCAGAAGAAAGTAGCGCAGCTCACTGCTGTCTACAGATTTAAATGATCAGATCAAAACAGCATCCATGACAGCTAGCTCACTCATTTGAGCCCAAACATTCATTTGAACAGTACGAGTGGAACCAACCAAATTAGTTACAAACCAGTTTTTATTAGGTATATTTGTCTGTATTATTTCAGGAGGATACAATAAGTAATACAAATACATAGATAATCATGAGCATACTTAACTGCCATTTTGCAAAAAAGCACATACCTTTTATTGGCAAGTAAATATTGGGATGGACTGCACTTTTCATTAAGATGAATGAAGATGTTAAAAATTAAATTTTTTAACTACTTCCCTGATTAACTTTGATACTATGAAGCAGTTCTCAGATCTATGAAACTATTAACCACTAGCAGGAAACAAGCAGGTCAGAGCAGAGCAGGAGCCCCTTTAAGCCTCTTCTGTCTTTGAAGAGACACAGCTGTGGCTTATCACAATAGGTACCTGCAGGAAAGAGTCCTATTTCTTAAGGAGATATTAATCTCAAAGCTACAAGTATCCATCCTTTCTGGAACCCACAAGTATGTCTACTCTTGTAAAATGCACCATGGCTTATGTCAGAGGATGGATTGTTAAAAAATTTTCAAGTGAAGTGTATGTGCAGGAATCAGACTGGGTTGGGGAGAAGCAAAGGCAGAACCTGAAAAGGTGGCAGCTGAAGTAAACTGAGCACAGTATCCATATAAAGAGTTTCTAATCGTTATGACCAGAATTATGATCCTGTAAATAAACAAGATAGGTTAGATTTCTAATTACCTGAGTTAAAATGAGTAGTACTACCTCATATTACATACACTTCTTGGGAAAGCCCACAGCTATCATTTAATTAAGCATCATTTAGATTTCTTCTGCATTTGTGTAGACCAGATTCTCCACTGCATTACACTACTCACACATATTTAGCTCCAGTGAGGTCATGGCAGTTAAAACAAATGAATTCCAAGTAGCAGAAAGAAAATTTAGACCCACTGTCTTCATAATTTTGAACTGCCATCTGACCCTTTATCTATAGCTTGTACCGTTACAACTTACTGAACTGAGGAGAAAGATCTTGGATGAAATAGGAACTCATCAGTTGATAAAGCACATCACTATTGTCTTCCTCCCTACACAGCTTCAGAAAGATGGTTAAAGGGAGAAAACCAGCAAAGGGAGAAAAGCGCTGCTGAAAAAAGTGAATAGGTAAAAGAAAAAGCTCTGAATCTTCCAGTGTGTGTTTATTACTTTCGAAGTAGCTAACTATGTATTTTAAACTACTTCATGAGTTTAATGAGCCTGGTATTTGAAGAATGAATCTGTTCAGCATAAGGAAATTACAGTGGAGAAATTAGTCACAAAACGCTTGTAAATTGATGACATTTTACAAAAACAAACAAAAAAAGAAACAGAAAGCAAACATTGCAGACTTACTGGAATATTCCCCAAAAGAAATAAAAAGGTGATTTATCGAATTTGAGATCCCTATTAAATTCTAAAGAAAGCTACAATTAGAGAATTAATGATGCAACACCCATATTAGCAGCTGTCGTGTTCAGTGTAGTAATTAAGCAAATCATACCTTTTATTAGAAAGGTATAAATGAAAATACCAATTTTACAGGCAGAAAAGGAGTAAGAAAGTTAATCATTGTCATCATCTAAATATAAACTCAGAATTATATGACACCAAGTTTTATACTCAGTCCTTTAGATCATGCTTACTAGATCAGTTCCATTAAATCTCTTTTACATTCAGGACACACACAGAAGAGCAGTGAGCCTGCAAGCTACCTGACTGTACAGCTACTGCACTAAGCACCCTGTGGGTACCAAAGGGAAATAAATAGGAATTCTATCAAAATACAATGTGAAAACAATATAAGCAAGTAAAATACTTTTGCCAAAATATTGTTGCTAAATTCAACAGCCAGTACATTTTCTGCACCTAGCTGAAAGCACTCTCATTGTCCTAGCAGAAGTCCATCACATTTTCACCTGACTTCCTGGCCTATCAGGAAGTGGTGGGATGGAAGCTGTGAATTCATACATGAAGAGCAAAATGTAACAAAAGCTTATTCCTAATAAATATGCTAAATTGATTAGGGAAATATTCCTAATAAATATGCTAAATTGATTAAGAAATCAACCATAGTATGGTAAAAAATAGATATGCAACTTTAATTGTTCAAATATGTGCTAGATACATTTCCTTCTTTGTCTTGGAGAAGCATCCATAAAAAGAAGAAACAATTTGTTATAAAAAATAAAATTAGAATTAATGATGACACAGATTGAATACATAATTAATTAAAAATTTAGTACCAGAACCATCCCTACCTATCTGAGCCATCTAAAGGTGGAAAAAGGGATTTTACAAATGCTTACAAGAGCTATCATCCTGTGACTTTTTTTTTTGAAGTATGGTTTGTGCTGCTACTCTCTATCATATGCACAAGAAAGTCTAAAATAGGTAGCATCACTCCTAAAAACACAAACAGATACTAGAAAACCTTAAAAAAACCCCCTATCTACAAAAGAGATGAAGTTCCAAACTCTGGTTCTGTTCTTGCTGCGACACTATGTAATCCTGGCATTCAAAACTGGGAAAAAGCATGAAGGTGGCAAAAAGCTTATTGCTATTATTCTTCTTTATAAAGACATTCACATACATGCTCACATATATATCAACTGTTCTATCAAAGAAACTGCATATTTTAAAGAAAAAAATCCATTAATTTAAATAAAGAAAGTGTCTTGGTTTGAAAGACAGGTGTTTGCTAAGAAAGGCAGGAGCCTCCCTTGGAATGGAAAATGTAGCCCACTTCGCTCCAAAATACTATAATTTTGAAATTAAGGGGCTTTCAGGCAAAGATNGTGAGGTAGGGTGTTAAATAGGATTCCAATGCAGCAGCCGCTCCAGCGAGCAGGGCTCCACTCACGGTAGAAGGAAGGCAGCAGAAGGCAGAACCCCGCATGGTGATGAATTCTCCCCACAGCGACCGCAGCTTCTCTCCCCTGCGAACGCCGAGAGTACAAGAGGACTAGGGGCTCCACCCAACCCCTTTTTCCCAGTCCAAATCTTGCGGCATCTCTGCCGTACATGAGAGAACCCCAGGTAAAGGAGAGTAGCCAGCTGGACCCCTCCCCCGAGCTGTGGCCAGGTCTTTTGTCTCTCTTAAGCATCCAGTCATTATTGTCTCCTAGCAACACGTATTGGGAAAATTCCTTAAGAGAAAAGAAAACAAAATAACTCCCAAAACCCCAACAGCAATGGACTTGGAGAGCCTTATTCCAATAGTTGTGTATTCTGGTCAAGAAACACTGATAGGTCTAGACACAGGCTGAGTGCTTATAATCAGCCTCCTAAATTCAAATGTATCACTAAAATTAAATCTACAGGCACATACAGAAGACGAGGTTCTGTCTAAATTTAGTCACAGTTAAAAGAATTATATTTATTAACATGTGGCACATCTGGAAGACTTACAGCCACGACCCCGATGGGGAATAAATCTGGACAGAATTAGACCTCTGGAGTGCACGGCTTTATGGCAGCCAGATGTGCTCTCTATCAACAAACATAATCCCTTTTGAGTCACTGACTCCACCACCAGCAGAAGGAGCATTATTAGCCAACGTCATGCATGCAGCTTCACTAATGCACTCCCTTGGTTTCAGGGATAAACACATGCAGAAAACTGCAATGCAGAACTCCCACACACTAATAGAGTTCGGTAGACTGGTCAGGCCACCCAAACTGAAGGTCAAGCAGTGTAAGTTGTAAGATGTCCAGACTGCAACCCCTCCACCCACAGTGGTCACAGTCTCCTTGTTCCTACTTCACTGAGTCAGCCAGCAGGTGACTACTGCTTGCCAGAGGATTTGCAGCTTCGCCTCAGAATAGCACAAGATACTTCTATGTTAAGAAACACAAAGTGATTGCCGTAGTGTATTTGACAGTAAACTGAGGCAAAACAGGCAGAATTCTTAACTAGAAATGCCACAAACATCTCAGGAGATTTGTCTCTGGTAGCTACCTACCTTCAGAATGCAGAAGATACTTGCAGAGCCTGGGTCATGTTCCATGTTTTCTGATTAAAATAGCAATGATTCTTCTCTGGAAGATGATGACAGAGCAGATGACCCAGCAAGCTCTTTCCTAGTCTATATATGGCTTCATATATGCTACTTTCAATTTTCCATGGCTACATAATGCATGGAAAGGAGAACTAAAGTTTTACTTCATATGTATGAAGAGTAGAGCATGAATTCCTAAGGTCAGATTCCCATACTGATAACCCACGTAATCAGCATTTCACTTATGTCATTGGTGTCACCAGCACTATTCACAGAGAAGCCCTAGTCTGCCTAAGGATGACAAAACATGACTCATGACAACTTTACACAAGTATCCCTTGCACTTTGAAAACAAAATAATGTAATGCAAAACTCTTTTAATAAAGGAGTGCAACTTTAAAGCTTCTCGACTGAAACTCTGTGTCTGTGGAGGCAAGGAATGCTTTGCTAATTGATCAGAAAAAAAAGAAAACATCAAAGCAGTGAAGTGAATTAATGTTCCCTGGAAATGACATCGAGTAGGGGCTTAGAAATATTTTTAAAAGTATATAACAAACATTTTGTACTGAGACAGCAAAAAAATCTACAACATTCAACTGTCTGGCTGTAGGGATGGGAGTTTCAGTCTAACAATTAAGACAATGATAGCTGTTCTTATACACATGAAGATTACCTAGGCAGCATCAAAGATATACGTCTTAGCTCATGAAAGGTCACCTCAGTAGGTCATACTACATTCACAAGAGAAAGGTGAATTATTCCTAAGTAGATGAATTATGCTGACAATTTTATTTAGCAGAATTTATTGGAAGAGATAAATAGTCTTCTTAACTGATGTAAAAGAACAAGCTTTACCATTAAAAGCTGTATACATTCTGTATTTCCTTATGCATTACATTTTTCTAGGTCTAATTCTAAACTAAAAAACCTTTACCATTTTTCTTAATGGGAGAATTATTCTCATGTATGTTGAACAGTGTGTTGCGCTAATAAGTACTATGAAACTTCTTTCTAAAGCATGCCTGAAAATGGGATGAAACACCCCACTGCTGGGTCAAGCAAATAAGGCATGGGCCTTTCTTAAGAGCCTTATGATAGTCCTGCACAGTTCAACTGGTTTAGAGACAGCTAATCAGGGAGACAAACACTGGGCACTGCCTCCTCCTGATTCAGGGCCTTCTCCCAACTTGAAAAATATATTTTCACTGAGCTTCACCAGGATAGTTAAGGACTAGTGCTTGTTTTAGGACAAATTAGAAAGTTGCCAAACAATGCAAGCAGCACTGATTAGTGTTGCTTCCCCACTGAAATTTATTTTAATATTATATTGTAGTTGTTATTATTACATTTAATATAATATTATTATATGTTATTGTAATATGAAATCCCCAGACCATCTTTTAAATTCTGTAGTTTAAATACACATGTTCCATATGCAGAAAATAAAAATTAACCCTGCTTTATATCCTTGCTGGGCAATCAAAGTCTAAAACATTTTATACTATACAAATGACAGTATCACTCTGCCATACATAGAGGAAATGCAGAGGAATTATTAGTCAGGAAAATCTTTAGCAACCTAATACATTCCTTGTTGCAGCTATTTTCAGAATGGAAGTGATCATTACTCAGACTTGCCAGAATCTCTAAACACATGGGGAGTCATTCACAGTTCACCATTTTCTGCCTAGAGACTATGGGAGTCGTGGTGGGCATGGAAAAAAGCAGCACATCAGAGAGGTTATGTAGGAGTAGAATTCTCAGCTGAAGAAAGAGGTGATTTGCACAGCACCTTCTTCCCTATTATGTAAGTGTTCCTAAATTAACTGAAATACTATAGGAGCAATTTTTTGGTGGTGTGTACAAGTATAAACTGACTATTTATTTTAACTTTAATTTTGCATTTTATAGCAGAAAAATAAGTTTATTGACTGGTGATATGACGATAAAATGAAAAAAATATTTTCCAGGGCTGTGGAAATAGCAATAAGGATTACAGAAATAGATAGGCATGTTTTCCCTGTAGAATTATATCAGATATTGGCACAAGAAGATAAAAAAATTACACATAAAAAATCACACTGGAGATCTAGAGTAACTTTGTGTGCCATGCTGTTTTGCTCTGCCTAGTACTTTACCATGGAAAAACACCACAAAAATACCCCCACTATTCAGTAGTACTTCTGTGCACAACTGATGCAGTACTGGCCACCATGAAAGGGACAAAGCACCTTCAGCTTTTAGCCTCAGGAAAACCAGTCTAGTTGGTGCTGAGTGGTTT
The DNA here is from genome assembly GCA_013398055.1 of Ifrita kowaldi. Taxonomy (NCBI): domain Eukaryota; kingdom Metazoa; phylum Chordata; class Aves; order Passeriformes; family Cinclosomatidae; genus Ifrita; species Ifrita kowaldi. The sequence continues at coordinate 18,242 of VZRS01003635.1, read as the reverse complement.
CTCTGCTAGCTCTAGGCCTCAGATGAGCTCTTACTGTACAACTTATGAACTGTACCAGCAGTACTATAAGGAAAAACTGTTGCACTAGAAACAACAGCATTAGTTGGTGTCATCCACTGCCTATAATACTGGATTAAAAAAAACCCCATAAACAACAACAAAACCAACCAGATCTGAGAATTTTTTACATAACTGGATTTCAAGTAACAAAGCTAGAGAGGAAAACCAGTAATAGCATGAGCCCCCGTTAATGTCCTCCTTATTTGCATCAAAGCAGTATCAACCGAGCTTTTCATTTTGAAAATGCCTGAGCTATTTAATTGGATAATATTACTAGAAGAAAATTAAAAGTCCTCTGGGCAAGATTAATTTGGCCTGAAACTATCACAAATTAGCCTTTATCCATGCACCCTTTGATTCAGGACCAGAACACTTGTGCCACAAGCAGGGAGCTCAGCTCCTTACCAGAGTGAGACTTTAATCCCCGAATGTTTGCAAACTCCCGACTAACAATAACAGCCCAATACCTTTTCCCTCCCAAACAGACATTATCAGTTGATTGAGGCATCATTATTTAATAGTTTTTAAACAAAAAGCCAACCACAGCACTTGAAAAAAAATCAATACGTTTATCTATATAGCTAGCATCGTCTTGAACTAAGAATGATTTTTGAGGTTGGGATTCACCTTTCCTTGTTGGTACTAACAGCCGACTCACCTGCTGAAGCAGAGAAGTTCTGCCATTCCAACTGCTGCACCCCACTATACACAGACAACACAACCCACCTCCTTCACGAGCTTCCTGATAGTGCCAAGCACACAATTTCAGGATTTGGTGCTTGACATTGTTGGTAGAGGAGGAGGTGGGTCCTTCAGCAGAGGCCAGATCTGCCCCAGGCATGAGACCGACTGGGCCAAGGGATGAGGCTGAGGTGTCCCGTGCCGCCATTCCACATTCCTGGCCCGGCTCGGCCCAACACTGCCCGAGCCAGGCTTGTGGTGCTCATGTGCCCCACCGAGGTGGTTACTGTGACACAGAACATGTGTTTGCTGTGGTTTCTCACTGAATTACCTCACGAATGCCAGTGCTGGGAGTTCATGTCACTCTGGTGGTGAGAGCTGTGCTCACGCCTCTTACTCAGGCTTGTGAGGGAGACTGGGCTCCAGGGTGTTGTGTGCCTGGGGGCTGAGTGTTTTTGTCTCCATCATATTTTACACGTTAGTGTTTCTAAAGTCAGCAAACATTTTGGACAGGCCAGTGTGCTTGCAGCTGTGTCAGAAGTGCTAGTGCCTTGGGACAGCTGGCTGCCTTGGTGTTGGAAGATGCATGCTGAGAACTGGGGCTTGGGGCTCTTTGTCTGTCAGGGATGTTCCAGCTGCCCCTTCAGTGAGTTTGGTTCTGGAGTCACTCTGTGAAGCCTCTATTTCTGTTTTAAGAGAAATAAGACTCTTGCTCTGTTTTAAGAGACTTCCTGGCAAGCTGTTCTGCCAGTCAAAGTAAGAGAGGTTTCAACCTGAGGTAAATGAGAGTGGTTGTTTAAAATACACACAGGAAAAACAATCACCTTTCCCAGGAGAGTGGGACTTAAAAAAAGAAGTTTGGAAAATAAATCCTGTTATAAATAAAAATGGGGAATTCGTGCTCAAATATGTAATATCGAAATATGTTGTAATATTGAGTTGTAACTAATGTTAAAACGAACAGAACTCGCCCAGGGAAAAGTTGTAACTTCGACCGGGAACTAATTTGCATCCCAAAAACAGAACTACAGAGAATGACAACTCGTCAAGAAAGAATCAAGCTGGCTCCAGTTATTTACATTTTCAAGGAGAACTTCCCGGCAGAACTGATTAACTATCCGCAAGAATCCCCTCCCAGCTCAAGTGTTAACGACCAAATCGGGAACCAAGATATGGCACATCATGGGCCATCAGATAACACCCACTGGTGATGGGACATTAATCAAGGACAGGATACGTTTTGTCCACCTCAGTTTCATGAATGGCGTACTTCACGAATATGACAAGTACCAGGATCCGGACTTTATGGGAAAAAACTGTATATAACCAAGCTGTTGGAAGTAGCTGTTGTGAACGGAGGGAGGTCTGATGCGATAGAGGTCAGATCTGTGTTCACCCAGTTCCAATCCCGGGCTTGGCACTGTCTCTCGTTTCGATCGTGGCTTTGCGTGCTCAAACTCTCGGACATGAAATAACTTTTATACTTGTTTTATTTTAATTGGGCATGTTCATTTATAACAATCCCAAACACATCTACTTCTTTGTCACACCACATGAGTTAGCACTGCTGAATTTTGCAGCATGTTGCATACCCTATGTGTGGAAAATCATTCTGTGAAAAGCCAGTGTCCACTGTTGCAGGAGACAGGAGTCCTGCAATTTTATTTGAATAAAGGGAGAGAGTCCACTAAGCCAATTCCCCCGTGGGGTCTCTCTCGAGGTTTTGGAGGATGCAGCCTCCTTCCATCCTAAACTCCCTACCGCATATTGCCCTCTTCCTTTCCGCATTGGCTGAGGTATTAGGAAGGTAGAGTCTTTCCCAACTGCCTACTACATTTCCCCCTTGAACATGTATCGTCATTTCCCCCTAAAGTTCAGAAGTCCAGGCTGTCCGGGTTCTGTGGATCCATCATCAATTCACACTGTCTGGGTTCTACCATAGACTTGCGCAGACCCATCTCTCTTATTCCTTAAAATTCAGAAGTTCAAACTGTCTGGGTGAAACTGTTTGAGTCCTGTAACAAACTTGCATAGCTTGATGTTGGTAGAGACATTAAGACCCATTTCTAAGACGTTAACACGTATTTGTACAACATTAGTAAAGACCCCCCACACCCATTCTTCCAGATTGAGTCTTTTGTGAAGACATTAGCACCCATTTTTCCTGACAAATTTCCAGTGTTCTATTAGGCTGTCCTGGTTGGAATTAATTTATTTATTTAAAAGTCTTTTCCCTGATCAAGCATTTTTCTTTATTAATGAAGCAGTACATTCTTGTATCTATAATTGGAATTGCATCTGCTATACAGCAAGACAATAGGAAGCAATGGAAAAACATTTAAGAAAAAAACCCACCTCTTCCACTAGCAAAATCAGCAGACGCATAGAAAAAAGAAGTATTTTGTAAGATCATCTGTGTTGCAGGAGTGCTGGATAGGGGCCTCGTTAGTCTCAGGTTACCATAATATTTATTTTGTGACCTTTGTGCTGTAATTCAAAAGTGAAGCAGTCTCATTTTATTGCATTTTTTTTCTTTTAGAATAGAACAAGGAGATATTTAGAAGTATTTTTCAGTTTCTGTATTTTTTTTAATCCTGCTCAAGATTTCTGTTGGCATCCTGTAAAATGTTCCTTGCAGTGTTGTGTTGCTGTGTAGAACTCGTGTTGGTTTGCTGGTAACACAGATATCCATTCCTGTTTCTGTCTTCCTACCAACCTGTGGTGAAAGCTTGCTGAATCAGAATGTTTAGCTGCCCTGATTTAATTCCTTGGAGTTTTAAAGTTGGATTTAATATTGGCACTGTGTGTGAAACATTCAGCTTTAATCCTTCAAAGAGATATCAAAAAAACCCCACCAAACAAACCTAAACTAAACATCTTTGTGCTAGATCCTTACAGCCCAAGAATCCTGAAGTCATCCTGAAGGAACATTGCTCCAGAGGGAGATGGCAGTACAGGACAATTAGATTGGTTGCTAGATGAAAGGACTAACCTTCATGGGAGCACAACAAATTGATTTACCATGAAATGGAAGCTATCAAAATGAGTAAAATGCAAGTATGAAACCATTCTGGCTTCTTCTTTATTGCTTCTTTTCCCTTTATCCAGAATCAAAAAGATAACACTGTAGACTTTTTTTTAAAATTTATTCAAGATTTATATATAGTTCTAAGCAGTCTTTAGCAGTTGCTGGACCCACAAGTTACCATTAGGATTTCATCCTTAAAGCATTAATGACAGGAAGACTAGCTACCTGGTGGATCTAGCCATATCTTAGCTTGTTGGTAAAGTATACATACAGAATTCCTAAGAAGATGGTAATTTGAGGGGAAGGATGGTAGGCTTGCCGGTCAACTCCTGATGTTAATCAATATAGCTTTCCAAGGGTCAGGTTCAGGCAGAGGGAACACCATGGTGTGACATTAATGCCTTATACTTCAAATGCGCTGACCCTGATAACCTATAGGTGTATATAGTTGTATGTAGCTACATCACTTGTTGGGGAAACACAGTTCGGAGTTAACAGCGTGCTGCCTGGGCACTAACCTCTTTGACCCAAAGCTAGAATGGGTTTTGCATAAGGCAGTAGGTTTCACAATGCTACGGCCAGGTGAAGCCCTCCAGACTAATATGCATTTGAAAGAAGTTGGGTCCAAGTTTCTATACTGAATGAAGTGTTCAAAACCTTAAGTACTGTTTCTGCTGCAGGATAAGAACAAAGGTGAGACTTACGTGCAAACATTCCCCGAGAGCAGTATAACAGGCTTGCTGTTTTTCCAGTAGTAAATTTTTTCCTATTTGTTTCCCTTAAGAGAGTAGTTAGAACACCATAAGCGCCTTTGTAGCCCTGTTCACAGCTGTGGGAGGCGTGGCAGAGCTCTGTTGTATTATTTTGAAAGCTAGTGCACTATACCACTGTAGATCTTGATCAACCTATCAAAGTTAACCTAAATGTTTAGGATGAGAGTTGTAGCCTCGCTCTTTCAAAAGTTTTGCTCAGGATGCATACTTCTGTCTGCAGGAATCCTGCTGGGTTTGTCTGTTTGAACAGACACATCCCGGAAGCTTGGGCAGATGGGCTCTGCCCAATGTGTGATACCTGTAAGTTGGGCTCTTCATAGCTGAGACAACTTGTGGCCTGTGTCCCGTTTCCCCTGAGAGGCTCAGCTAGAGCCTTCTTCGCTGAAACCACATGTTTTTGAGCAGGACTGGGAGTGAACTGCGTGCACTGTGGGAAGCAGCAGCTAAGGCAACGGGTAGGGGAAGGACATAGTCATGATTGGTGCTGATAGCCTATCCAGTTTCCTTGATTTCTGTGATACTAGTAAGGGAGAATGAGGTCAAACCATGTTGGGGCATCACTGTGGTCCACCAGGAGACCGCCCCCAATCAATCCGTCCATGGCCCTCCAATGGGCGGACGAATCTGAGTCCAAAGGAGGATCCATGGGTGGATCTCAGGTTTGAAGCCTCGCCCCTGAAGTTAGTACCTGCCCCTTGTTCCAGAAAGTTCGTTGTTACTCGGTTGTTCATTGGCTGATGTTGGTTGTTCCATCCCCTGTTAAATTGCGATTGGTTGCTTGTACCCTGGCTCCTCCTATTTGATCCTCTCCCATTGGTCCCAGTTGTAAACTCCTCCCCTTTTCCCTCTCCTTAAAACCCTGTGCGCATTCCCCTGACCCTCGGATATCTCCTTCTCCCGGATCGTGTAATAAATCCCGTGGTTGTTGGAAGAGATATCTCTCCTTCGCTTTCCTTTGCCTTCGGGCTTGCGGGGTCGTGACATCATCCAGCCTGTGGAGAGTGTGCCTGCTGCGCGGCAGAGCGCACTCTCGGCAGCGACGCCCGACCATCGGCGGCCTTGACTCGACGCGCTTTCTGTAAGTCGTGTCTGCAGGCACGTCACTAGGCCGACCAAGTGGGAAGACGGATCCCAGAGGCGGACAGCCCCGGCCGCAGTGATAAAACCAGATCTTTACCTTTATATTTAAAAGCAAAAGAAGCTTCCAGGAAGGTAGAAATTCAAGAAACACATTAAAAGAGACAGAGAGTGCCAGGAGGATTCATTTGTTGTACAAATTTGTGTGTAGCATAATGAAGGTTAGATGACTTGTAAAGGCTTTTCAAGGCCCAGACCACCCCATGGGAAGCTCCTACTGATTTTTAACTGTTTTTGGGTCATGTTTCTACAGACCAGAATTGAGACTTCTTCTAATGAAGCCATGCATTTTTGAAAGTGATAAGCATATATAAAAGCTCTTCTGTGGGATTCTTCCAGGAAGCAGTAGAAATACAGATAAAGCTTTTAAAGCAAAGCCATGTAAAAGCCAGGTCATGTAACATGTAAGAATTGTGTATGAGATCTCAAATATATATATCATTATTAAACCAATGATTGTGTGCTTGCTTACACAGGGGTAATGTTAAAAAAACTATTTGGACAAAAGCTAGCACAAAGACTTGTTGGTTCTTCAACAAGATCTCATGTGTGCTTAATAATAAATTAGCCAATTTACTTGAAGAAACAACATCCTTCAAGGTCTGAACTAGCAAGGCATCCTTGAAGGTATGCAAAGTTTATATAATTGCTAAATTCTGCCCAACAGCTGAGAGCAACTGAAGTATTTCTGCTAACATACAGATTATATGCAATCTTCTCTTTCTGTCCCTGTGTTGACAGGACAATTCCGCTTGAGAAGCTTTGCCTTCTTTAATGGTATCATAATGCTGGCATGGTTTCCCTGCTACATTGACCAATGCTTTTTGCATTCTGTTCCTGCTCTGTTTTTATGTGATCCTGTTTTCTGCGATTTGTGTGTCAATTGCTTGCAAACATAGAACATATAACTGTGACCAACTACATTAATATTTACACTATATTGTAGTGTTCTGCCCCCAATGTGTAAACACTAAACCAACTCCACAACAATTCTTTATATATGGGCAAACAGGATAGTTCCAGATAGACGCGTGACTTCCAGTGCTGAATTCCAGGGTTTGATTACAGGAGAGTGAGGAATTCAAGGCGACTGTCTGACTATCTGATGTACTGAGGAAATTTACAGAGGTGAACTTTAAAGGCAGAACAGTAGCAACACATACCTTTTAAATAACATTTATTTAATCTTAAATCAGATCTTAAATCTCAAGAAAAAGGCCATTATTTCCCCCTTATTTTATAGGTAGAGAGACTGAGGCACACAACAGTGACAAGTCCTGTCTATTGCTATGCTGAAAGGGCAAAACTGGTAAAATAATGTGGGGTTTTGAGGTCTTAAATCAGGGATTTCTCCATCATTGGAATATCACAGTGGACAGTAGTCGCTCTTGGAGCCTCCCCCCCAAATTACAAGGGACTTGTGTGAAATTTTTATGGGCCCATAAGCGGTTTGCTATAAGGTGTGCAGAAACCTGGTTTTCTCAGACACTCTTTGTGAATATCTCTCAAATAATTTGTGGTCTCCCTGCCTGCCCGTAGGGAAGTGTGAACCACAGGATGAAAATTGCTGATGTATGAGTGTTATTAGCCGTGGCTGTACAGACTGAAGTATGAAGGAAAATGTGTTTGAAAGCAGGTCTGGACTCAATAGATTAATGTGTACTTTGCTCCTCAGATAGCTCCAGCTAGAAGAAAAGCTTAAGTGATATTCTGCTGTTGTATATGTCTGACTTCAGGATAGATCAGAAGTTGAAGTTTTTGAGCTTCAGTTTGTGGATGCCCACCTGTCTGATCGTGAGTAATGCAGGTTGGGTCAGGGATGGGGTCTTCATGTGAAGCAGCTGTGCTTGCTACAGGAGTCAAAACTGGGAGGAATTTATGTAGTGACAGGCAGACTTAGCATCCTTTTACTCCAGTAGCCATTTGCAGTTTATGTCCAGGAACAACTTAATCCAGTTTGGCTGTTGCTGGGATTATTGTCCCAGTGAAAGGACTGACAGAGAGCTGCCTGGCAAGTACCCTGAGGGTTCAAATCTCTGTGGGGCGTTGTGGAATGAAGGGCTGGACAGTGCTATGTAGGCTTTATTAGTTTGTTGGGGTTTTTTCAATGCATTTTCTGAAAGATGAAAATGGCTTTTGAGATGAGGCTTTTAAGATCTGACTGAAGCAAAATCATGCTGGTGCTGCAAGGATTCAGACTGTGTTGTATTTATTTTTCTCCTTTTGGAAAGTAATTTATTTTTCTGCAGGTTCTATCCTCTTCCAGCAGATTGTTTGATAGCCTCAGTGAAGGGCTAGAAGACTGCACTGAGACTGTAGCTCTCTTGCTGGCTGCTTCTGTGTGTTTAGATGAGGTCAATGGGACAAAAGTCAGTAATGAAATGAAGAGGTTGCCCATGGAAGGGTGGCACCTGAGTGCACGATCCTGCTGTGTTTGTATATTTGCTGTTAAATTAGGCCAAATATAAAATGGGAACGGTAAATAATTTCTTATTGTTAACTATATGCAGATGGTTTTCTTTGCTCTGATGATGGAAGGTGGGGTCTACAAGTACCTTAAAAACCTTTGCCTAAAAAGCTCTCACATTATTCTCAATGAGCATGCTGTGCCTGGCCAGTGTAGAGCTGTTCCTGGTGATACCTGCCCTGGGCCCAGGGCAGGCAGCAGAGCTTGTCAGTATGTGTGCTGCATCCTACTGTAATGGCTTTAGCAGAGCTGCTGCCTGCATATGCCTGCTCTGACCCCAGAGCCTGCTCTAGCTCTAGGGTTTCCAGGCAGTGCTGCAGTGCATAGTGCAGGCCAACCCCCACACTTCTAACATCAAAGCTCAGCTAAACCAGTCCCAGACTGCCTGGAATCAGAGCTTTAAAAACAATTTGCATTTGAATAGGTTTTTGGGGTTATCCTATATTCCAGAGTTCAGCAGTTCTCTTATGCGCCAGTTTTAACACCAGCAGGAACTTAAACTCCAAATAAGCCACTCCCCTTCCCCCTGCCCCTTCCGGCAAGGCAGAGAAAAAAAAGGAGACACTGTGGGTTAAGGTAACAATTTACTAAAAGCTCAAAGCAATGGAATAAGACACGCATTAACAACACAGTAACAACACCAATAATAATGAGCAAAAGTATACAAAAGAGAAGGTGTTTTACCCACAAACAGGTCTTTACCACTGGCAACAAATACAAGATGACAGAAGCTTCCCTTAGATCACGCTTATATAGTTTCCGCAGACAAAGGCAATGTGAGGATCATTTCTGTCAGGTGCACCACATGGGCACTGGGAAAAAAGGGGAATTTGGTGGGGGAGCTCCCACGGCTAATGTTTACCACCCCCCTGGCCCAAAACAAAAAAAAAACCACCAAGGACAAACAAACACTGTGGAAGCTGGGTTATCAGAGCAGGGGGCTTGCAGCTGGGCTCAGTTCTGCACAGGTGCCTGTCTTGATGTTTCCACCTCTTCATTACACTGTAGGTTGATCCTGGAGGTTGCTGCTATCCTCTTCCTACTGCTCAGCTGCACTTCCCTTGGCTTGGTTTGCGTGGGTTTGGCAGGGCTTCTTTCCTCTTGGCTCAATGAGCTCGACTGAGTGGGGGTTGCTCTGCCGCCGGTCCATCCCTGCTGGCAACTTCCCCTCTGCAGTTGTCGATTCAGCACCGCAGTGGATCATGCCTTTTGTTGCTGTCCCTTTCAGAACCACAGGCCCATCTGTAGTCATGCTCTGGAGACAACGGGAGGAGAGGGAATCAGTGGGCAGCAGAGGGACTGACTCCGTGGGGGTTGATGGCAGCAGTTCCTCTGCTGGAGTGAGCGAGGCAAGATGCTGCACTTCCCGTTTTCCCTGCTCAAACCTCACCCCCAGCGATGATGTGGGTGGTGTAGAATAAACAACTTGGCCACACTGGCCTGGTGCCGAACTGCACCACCCTTCTTTGCAACCAGGACGCCTCATCTGCTGAAAATGAAGCGTGCTGGAAAACTATTGGATTTTATAGAAGCAGATTTAATAATGTTAGAAGTGTAGCCTCCTCAGGTACCCTGACCAGCTTCATAGTTGTGTTTTATACTGTGTAGAGACTGACAGCCTGGTGTGTATAAATTACTGGGCTCTTTGTGGATCCTCTCCCTGAACTACAGTATGCAAGATCATGGTCCAGAAAACCTTCATTTTCAGTTCCAAGTTTGATGTGAGAAAGTAGATTTGCTATAAAAGCATAATGTAGTTCAATGCATTTCTGTTAGAAATACTGGGTTCAGTTCTTTACTTCTGATAGGAGGATTTCCAGTGCCTAAGGCTAAGCTCCATTCTCACACTAAATGGCCTTCCTGAAGGCCTGAGAGTGGCTTTAACTCCTCATTGCTGGCTGAAACTCAAGGGAATCCAGCCTGACAGAAGCTGGTGTGACTACCCTGTAATCTCTGTGGCAACCGGTATCAGTTAAGTCATTACAATTTATTAATCTTACTGTCTGCATGCTTTGGGATGAACAATTTTCCCCCATTTCTCGGTGACAGACATGATTGGATTGGTGCATTGAAGTTACAGGGATCACAGTGTGACTCATGTCATTTGAAGACAATTCATACAAAGGATGGCTGTGCAGACTTGAGCACTTTTCCCCAGTTGTACCCAGTAACACCAACTGATAAAATGTTTGCTCCTGTATCCCATGATACTACTCAGTAGGAGTTAAGGATTGTATTCAAGTAATTGTTCAAGAATTTATGACAATAACTGAAATGAGAAAGCAAAAGTTGCCTTTCTTGCAATGAAAATCTGTAGTATGTATGTTAGAACTTACTGGTGTGTATCCAGAATTTAATTTCTTTCCTACAGAAGCAAATAAATTTTTAAGCACTGAGGTATTTCGATATATTCGTTTACCTCTGATTTATTTCTATAAACATGACAAATTTAAATTCTAAACACCTTCAACCCTTCACCCCTCTGATGGTAATTAATTCATAGTATGTTCCACTCAGTGCAGGCTTAAACAGATCATCAGTGGTGGATGTTAACCACAACATCTGTGACATTTACATCAAACCAGGAGGAGCTTGGTGGTGTATGAAACCACTCTCATGACACAGTTCATTTTTGAGATTGTAAGTAGCCATGCTGCTTAGAAAGCAGGATTAGATGAAGTATTCTTTTAGCACACTTAATCCATAACTAAAATAATATTCATTACTCCTATCCTGTTGTAGGAGGCAAATGTTTTGTTTAAGCTCAGAATGATCTATCTGAATAGGACTTATGTAGTTACATTATAAAACTGAAGTCTGTAATGAAAAAGATAAGTTGGAGCTTGTAACACAGCAAAATTGTGTCTCAGCTGGGACACTGCTGTGTTAGAGGTGTCACCACTTTGTCAGAGTTGGTCCTTTGCAGGTGGCGAGGATAAAATTGAATTCCTTCCTTTAAATATTGCACTGTGGTCTATATTGGAGAGGTTCAACCACTATGCCTTCCCTGGATATATCTGAGCAAAGCATTAACTTTTCAGACCATTGACTGACTGCCGGTATTTCTACGATGTCTGTGTTGCAGCCATGGTTTTGGCTCACACTCCAGGACTGAACTAGAGGACTCCAGACTAAAACAATGAGTTCAGACAGCTCCAGTGAAAGAGCCAAGCTCCTGTCGTGAGTGGCTGTCAGAACACATATGCTTTGCGTGTGCACTAGAGGATGGACTTGAACACTAACGCTGTGTTTTTCTCCAGACACAAAGGCTGTCTGTAGGCCCTGTCAGAACTACTTCTTCTGGATTGGAAACAACTGCGGGATCTTTGTCAGTGAGCATGCTGTGGAAGTGTCATGCTGGTGACTGCCTTTAATTGAACTGAGTGCAGAGTAGCTGCCTGCCTCAACAGCAGAGCTGCAGCGTTGTACTGAGGAGGGACAGCTAGGTATGCACTTACCTTGCTCAACTTGCTTGCCCTAACGCCCTTTTCCTATTGCTTGTCCCAATTAGGAATTACGACAAGCAATTAAATTTGTTAACAAAGTATTAAACGTTTTCTAGATCTGGAAACATTTTAACAGCCCTTAGGTACTTCAGTCATTTGAGAGAGTCTTGCTGCAGCAAAATGAAGCTTCACATTTTTCATGCTGCCTTGGAGAAATGAAAATTGGTTTGCACTGGGGAGTGGTATGCGTATTTGTGTCCCTTAGGGTGTAGCCACAGCATGACAGACTGGGGTGTGGGATACTTCATGTGTACTTCCTGTTGTCACTGATTCAGAGTAGAGTTTTTTAATCCTGCATCATTTCAAATGATGAAGTAGGGACTAAAATGAGAATTGCCCTGGTCAGAACCCCCTGATTAATTTTGCCCAACTTCACTTGCCTGGATGCTGTTTAGATGGCACCGATGATAGTGGAGGGGGGGGTATGGTGGGTGGTGGTTAGGAATAGAAAAAATAATGGTGAATTACCAGACCAGGTAAAAAGATAGAAGTAACAAACCTGAAGTAAACTAACTACTGGTTTGTACAGTTTTTTTTTTTTTTAAATATACATAAACTCTTGCTGAATGACAGTGTCTAGCACAGAACAGGGAAGAGGAATGGAGGGGAGGTAAACATCAAACAATTCTGTAACAGTTTCTAGGTTTAGGGTTGTTTGGTGTTTTTTACAGTACTAAGAAAGCAAAAGCAGCAGAGCAGCCCAGAATCTGCTTTGGATAAGGAACATACCTGACTATAGCCAATCTTTTGGTCAGATAAAACAAATCAAATTGTACATAAGGAGATGGCCAATTCTGTGAAGCTTTCTGTGACAATGGGTGGAGGAGCTTTCAGGTTTTCTTTTCTGATAGTGAAAGATTTTTTGAGGCAAGAACCATAGTGGACAACCGTAAAACTAGTTTTTTTATATGCTTTCCAGTGTCTGTTTGGAGTCAAGAAAATCTGGACACTCTCTTGTTGCAGGCCTTTAGAGCGGTTAAGAAATGAAGACCTGTGTCTCTCTGAGAAAATTTCCTTTATTTTCTGGTTCAGCAGTTGCATTCATTTCTATCTCTGGGATAGCACTTTTTAAAGATTTAAAATACATGAAAATATGTTTGGATTTTTGGACAAAGGTATAATTTTTGTGTTAGTACTCACTGCTATGGGAGAACAATCATTCATACATTTTAAAAATTAGTTTTTAGTCAAAATTTATCTCCCTTTAAACATCTTTCTCAGAAAGCAGTGTAGCGAAAATCTCTCTGTAAGAACATGACTTTATTCAAAATGTGCTTGAGCACAGAAACAAACACAAGCCTTGCCAGACCAGCAGTTCTTGTAATGTAAGCCCTGGTGTTTAGTGGATTGGTTAAGTTTCAGCCAGAATCAAACCCTCTGATTACTGTCAATAAAAAGTGGTCGTGTGGGCTGCTTGCCTGTGGTCGAGTAGGTCAATGACAGCCATGCCACCTTGTAAGTATTTGTGGTGAGCTGCTGATGCCTGAAGTCGCCACCTAAAAACAGAGACTAGACAAGAATAAGGGAATAAAGGTAGATATTTGAAGGGCCTTCAAAGGTACCCCTGGGGAGCCAGAGGCTATTGCCAAGATGGACCCCAAGATGGACGACAGGTCATGAGTTCTTCACACTTTTATAGGTTTGGTTCATTTGCATATCAGGGTTAATTCTCCAATTAAATCTTCAGTTAATGATGTCGTTTCCCCAAGCTTGCCCCCCCTTTAGAGGCTCTTTGGTTTATACTTTTTGGGCCTAGGACGGTCTGAGTGTCCTTGGAGAGCATACCCGGAGAGGCTTTGTTATGTCTACCTAGCATGAGAGAGCAGCAGTTAACAGGCTGCAAGAAACTTCAGAGTTACACACTAGACAGTACAGGATTTGAAAAATATGAAAGTTAAAACCTAAGGCATCACTTCCTCTCATAAATAAAAGGCATGGACAGTCTGTACCACTTACTAGTGATGATCAAGAAAGGTATCAAATCATTGGTGCCTTTTGGTTAAGGGGGACTGGGGAGACCTGGCCCTTTGGATGCTGTGCCTGCAGCAGTACTTGGCTGGGAGGGCCCTGGGAGCCCTGGGCCTCCTGCTCTGGCTGTGCCCCAGGCCTTGGAAGGGAGTGGAGCCAGCTATGCTCTTTGGGCTGGGCACTCCAGTGAAAGGCAGTGCCAGCCCTTTGCGGGGGACATCGGGCTTTGCTCACCCCCTGTCCTGAATGTGCCAATCTAAGTAGTGGTTCTGGTCACTCCCTGTCCTGAATGTGCCAATCTAAGTAGTGGTTCTGGTTTTGTGGTTTAAAAGAATAAGACAAAAAGAAACCCCTTGACTGCAGAGATCTGTTTGTAGCACAAGGTGGCAGCAATGCTCTATTAATTGTGCATTCACCCTCCTGCAGCTGAACAGATGAAGTTAGAGCTGCAGAATGCAAAGCTGAGGTTTTTCTCCTTGGATATTACTTTATCTCCTTCTTTTGCCCCAACTCCTATTTTCCCTGATGTCTGGGAGTGGATGGGGTGGAACAGAATGGGAAATGCTATTGGCCAGAGTTTTAGTCTGGGGTCTCCTACCTCAAAAACACAGAGAACTGAATCAATTTGAGGTTGGTGCTGTAGGAAAATGGCAGAGAGTGAGTTCGTAGTGTTAGTGAAATTGTGCTCACTAACCCTACTACCACTGCAAAGCCTGTGCTAACTGCAGGGCCCACAGAGCTACCCAGGAGTAGCACTGTAGAACTAGTATGGGCTGAGATCTAAGGATAAGGAATACTCAGTCACACGACAATATAGTTCTAATTCTCTGTTACTGCATAATATGATGTTTTTATTTGCTGAACTTTCTAGAAATCTTCAGAACAGAGGTGGATATTGAACTTCTTGTAACCTGTTCTCAAGACTGACACCATGTTGACCACAAACACTTATTTTCAGCTGATGAAAGTTTCAGCAGTTTTTATTTTCCTTGTGGCTATGTTCTCTGTTCCACTTCTAGGGTGGCATCACTGTCCCTGAAAGTCACATGGGAGAGGTTTGGGAAGGATTGCAGTGAATGCCTTTGACCTTTCAATCTCTGCTTTTTGTCTCCTTCACTGCTCTGAAGTGGACACAGTGAAGTTACACAAATGTTAACTGCTCCCTTTTGCTGCCCAGTTTTGATGTGGTGTGCCATTGTTGTGTTGTGTGATGTCGTATAGTTCGTCTAGAAGCCTCTTGAGTATGTGGATTCCTCTCAAGTGTAGGCAGTGGGATGTGTGTGTATGTGTGCAGGGGGAGCTGTGCAGACTAAAGCCATCAGTGCTGCCAGCCAGTGAAGTTCTGTGGCTCTCCTGGCCGGGCTCTCCTTAGTTCCCTGAGTTGAGGCCAGCGTGGATCCCAGCAGATGTCACTCTTGGCTCACAGGAGAAGCCATGTGTGAGCCTCCCTCACTGCCACAGAGCTGCTTTTCCCTGGCATGCTGCTCTGACACTGCCTTGCTGTGGCTGTCCTGTGTTCTGGTACAGTGTTTTGCCTCGGCTGCATGTATTATGGGAGCGAAACAGGATGGTGTTCCCGTGTCTGAGTGCACAACGCGTATCTGCCCAACATTCCTGCCACTGGGGAGCACTAATTCAGTACAGATTGTGGATATAGCTGTTTCCGATGCAACTCCATGGTTAAAAAACATCTGTGAGTTCCCTGTACCTGTACTTTTAGAGTAAGCAGTTACATTTCTGCAGTTGTTTTGGTGCACTGGCAACAACATTTAATTCTTGATGCATTTCAATATGTAGCCACCTTCCAAATGTGCAAATAATGTTGCCCTCATCCTTCTGGTTGGCACATATTGAGGATTAGAACTTGGGTTTCTTGTCTTGGGTGTTATCACCGAGGGTTAGCCAAACCTGCCTAGTCTAGTTAGTGGCAGTTTTTTCACTGAAACACAGATGAAAAATTGCTCCTTGTCCTGCTGTGTTCCACAGATCTTCACAGCTGTATGAGTGTGAGAGACATCTGGGTTATGGGATGATGTTATAGCCATACTATGGAAGAACCAGAGGCTTATTGGTCACTGGTTGATTGTGGAAGAACATCTTTCTCAAAATTGATTTTTTTAGTTGGTTTTTGTTGTTGTTGTTGTTGTTGTTGTTGTTTTTTGGTGGGTTTTTTTTTGTTGTTTTTTTGTTTTGTTCTGTTTTGTGGGTTTTTTTTTGTTTTTTTGGTTTTTTTTAAAGATTTTTCTAGGTTCTGAGGAACTGGGAGGCTATTTACCAGCTTACCTCTGCATTGTTTAATACAGCCTAAAGCAAAGTTTGACCAAGGATGATATGTGTTGCTGATTAATATCAAAGCCTGCATGGGTATTTTTGACATACATAAATGCATCCATGTGTGTTTTTCTATACAGTAGGAAAGTCATATCATTGCTCAAAAAAGCACACTGTAACTATTAAACATATGCTAAAGCTCAGAGTTTCCATTAATTTAATATACCATGAGTGGCTGGAGAATAGACTGTATGAACAGCAGATTAAGTGAAATGCTATAAGTGAAATCAGGATTCGGGATCTCATATGTTTTGTATCATTTCCTTGTCTTGACTCCAGCTAAAAAGTATTGAAGTTCTTTTTGATGAAGTCCTCCCAGTTGCTTTTTTGCTTCTCCTCCAAATACTTCCACAAATTATTAGCTTCAAAATTGATCTCATGGTCCTTCTAGTGCCAAGTGAAATGGAAAAATGAGATACTGGCGCTCCAAGCTGTTGGAGTAGTTTGTGCTACCTGTGCATGGCATTCTTTGGTATGCAGTCTGACTTGTGCTGGTTCCTGAAAGGAAGACCATTCTCAGAGCTTTTTTTTTTTGGGCCAGGACCTGTGTGGGTGGTCTGAGTCAACAGTTTGGAACTGCGAACCAGAGAACCGTTCATTGGGGTGTTCTGACTTTGGCACAAGCTAAGGCTTTCCTGGTACGGCAGAGCAGGCTGGCTCACTTTCTCTGGAGCAAAGGCATCCAGGCTATGTCTGTGCCCTCAAAGGAGAGTCAGACTGCAGCTTGCTCTGGAGTGAGCAGAACGTGCCTACTAACCAGAAAATGGGGCAGGGATGTAGAGGAAGGCACTTCTGATTGCTTTAGGGAATGTGTAGCCAGGTTGCTGGCTTGTTATTGTCCTGTCTTTTGCTTTATTGTTTTCTAATGCCACTGGTCAGATTACATGGGTTAACATAGTAGATGAACCATATGCTAAGAAATACACCTGCTTGAGGCTATCGCCACACCTTTGTTTCTTTGTGAGGACGTATCTTGGGAAGTCACTGGGTTGGGAAACTTCAGGCATGTGTGTGGTCCTTTGTACCTAGTGCTGTCATTAAATTGAGCCTTTTAGGTCTGAAAGGTATCACAGTAACTGTTTCTTTGTTGTGCATTTGACAGGTGGGACATTTTTCTGTCACCCCTCCCATGAATTGTGACTGTAGCCTCCTAAAATGCTTGCACCATTCATTGAACATATAATTACTGAGCATGTTGTTTTAGATAGACACCTTTTGCACATGCATTGTCAGGACAAGGCAAACTGTGTTTGTTCATGTATGCAGACCTAAGCCTCCCTTCCACCAAAACAATTAAACTCTACAGGTGTATCACAACTGTGGCATCGGTCAGCAATGTCAAAATCTGCTCACAAAGCAGTGGGTAAACTGTTCTTTTCTCTTGTGACTTGCACATGTGTTCTCACTCCATTTTCCTTTTTCTTGGTGGAGACTTAGAGCTGGCTACTTGTCAAACGGTATAATGTGAAGTTAATCATGTGACTTGGGAAGACTGACACATTGACGCTTTTCATAATAATTGCTTCCTACACTGGAAACCTCCAGCTGTTTTGATGGAAATAATGTGATGTGACTGTGACAATACAGTCCCAAAGCCTGAAGACTGAAAATTGAAGCTTCTAGGTCCAATTTTAGTTGAAAAGTGTGTTTTTTAACCTTTATGACACTGATCATAGATGACTACATATGGAAATTAAAGGAATCCCTAGAAATTTCTTTTTGTTGTTTGCAAATATAGGTGTTTGTTTGCAAATATAGGTGTAAATGTAGGTGTTTGTTGAATGGCTTTATGGAAAAGGATTCTTTTTTAAATCTTTGCAGCAATAAGTATTAGAAATGCCCTTTGAAGAGGAATAGATTTTTGTTTTGGAGAGTTCAAATAGCAAAATCAGTACTGCAAGATCATTCTTTTCAGTTCTTATGCTATGCTAGTGTGGGCAGCAAATGAATCTTGGAGACTTTTTCCCTTGGAAGAGAGTATATGACCAGTCCAAGTTGAATGGAAAGTCACGTAAAGGTTAGTCTGTAGTGAGACAATTCTGGAGTAGCTTTTCATCCTATAAGCAAAACTATTGATGTAAATAACAGTCATTAAAGTTAGAGCTGGATGGGGAATATTTATTGTTCATTTTTTTTGCCCACATGAAACATTAAAGATTGGACAGTAAGTATAC
Source organism: Ifrita kowaldi (assembly GCA_013398055.1). Lineage (NCBI taxonomy): Eukaryota > Metazoa > Chordata > Aves > Passeriformes > Cinclosomatidae > Ifrita > Ifrita kowaldi. The sequence goes on along the minus strand of VZRS01003635.1, from coordinate 117 downwards.
TTTTAGTGAGACACATAACTATTCTGTGAAAGGATGAATATGGTCAACTATATTTCACTTTCTATTTCTTTGGAATGAATGCTTCTGTATTTCCTCCTCCCTCCCCTGCTCCCCCCC
>VZRS01003633.1:0-45846 GCA_013398055.1 Ifrita kowaldi | reverse complement strand
CCAGCCTGGCTCCCCTGAGCTCCATAACCCAAAAGAGCTGTGCCCGCTTTTCCAGCTGAACGTTAACCCCAATCCCCACCCCAACAACCTCAATGCTTCGGTTTTCCATCCACAGCTCCCTGGGGAAGCGTGGGATGGCTTCACTGACCTCCTCAGTCCTTAGGCCAGCATTTTTGTCACCTTGCGAATCCCTACAGTGACACTCCCCAGCTGGCCGTGCTGCTGCCACTCACTCACACCCTGCCTTCCAAGCCCGGCACGCTGTGGCGCTGCTGAGTCCGTGGTTTTGGCATTAATGCTCCTTTCCCTCTTGGAACAGGGGCAGATTAGAGGGGCAGCACACACGGACAAGGATCTGGGCAGAGTTGTGGCCCCCGAGAAGCCGGGAGGCTTTGGTAAGGAACCCCTGGAGTGTGGAGGCGTCCGTGCTGGGACAGCTGATGCAGGGCTTGGGAATCTTTAATTCCTTGGGCTGGCTCGGATCCTGCAGAGTGGCTGGAGCAGACGGGCAGGTGCAGAGTGCAGAAGGGACCATCAGGGTGCTGTGAGAACACCCCTGGGCAAGGAGGTGTGAGAAGCTCCATGAGATTTGTAGGTAATAAATTTGGGGCATTTCAGCCCATTGCAGGGGGGAGCTGCTGCCTCCTCACAAGTGCCACGGTGTCCCCCCAGACTGGGATCCCGCTGGGAAGCCCTGGGGGTGTGGAATAGCCGGGGGTTGGAGCTGTGGTGCTCAGGGGGTCAGAACAGTGCTGCAGGGAGAGGCAGGAGCTTTCTGTGGACCCATGGATGTTGTGGGGTGGAGAAAGGAAAAAACCTTTGTGGGTTCTTCTCCTTCATGGTGTTGGAAGGAGGTTTTCCTCCACATGGAGCATGAAGGGCAGCAGCCTTTAGAGGTGCTTTTTCTCCACATGGAGCTTGAAGGAGAGCAGCCTTTAAAGGTTCTCCTTCCTGATGTTGGAAGCTTTTTTCCCAAATGGAACATGAACGGCAGCAGCCTTCACAGGTGCTTTTTCCTTCCTGATGTTGGAAGGAGGTTTTCCTCCACGTGCAATACGAAGGGCAGCAGCTTTCAGAGGTGCTTTTCCTTCACATGGAGCTTGAAGGGCAGCAGCCTTTAAAGGTTCTCCTTCCTGATGTTGGTAGGTTTTTTCCCTAATGGCACATGACGAAGGGCAGCGGTCACAGGTGCTTTTTCCTTCCTGATGTTGGAAGGAGGTTTTCCTCCACGTGCAANCACATGGAGCATGAAGGGCAGCAGCCTTTAGAGGTGCTTTTTCTCCACATGGAGCTTGAAGGAGAGCAGCCTTTAAAGGTTCTCCTTCCTGATGTTGGAAGCTTTTTTCCCAAATGGAACATGAACGGCAGCAGCCTTCACAGGTGCTTTTTCCTTCCTGATGTTGGAAGGAGGTTTTCCTCCACGTGCAATACGAAGGGCAGCAGCTTTCAGAGGTGCTTTTCCTTCACATGGAGCTTGAAGGGCAGCAGCCTTTAGAGGTTCTTCTCCTCCTGGATGTTGGGAGGTTTTCCTCCAGCCAGAGCACGAAGGGCAGCGGTCTTTCGAGGTTTCTCTCTTTCCTGATGTTGGAAGGAGGTTTTCGTCCGTGTGGAACATGAAGGGCAACAGCCTTTAAAGGTTCTTCTCCTTCTGGATATTGAAAAGTTTTCCTCCAGGCAGAGTATGAAGGGCAGCAGCCTTCACAGGTGCTTTTCCCTGATGTTGGAACATTTTCCTCCACATGGAGCACAAAGGGCAGCAGCCTTTAGAGGTTCTTCTCCTTCCTGATGTTGGAAGACCTCTCCAGTGCAGCAGGCAGTGGCACAGGGGGTGTGCAACGAGGTCGCTGTGCCCCGGTGTCCCCACAGACATTCCAGCTGGGAACACTCCCGATGTGCGTGTTACCGTGGAATGTCGTGTCCTGAAATCCCTCACAGTTCCCACCAGCCTGGAGAAACCCCTGCAGCGCAGGGAGGGGTTTGGCTATGGGGTCAGTCATGGGAGTGAGCCCCTTCCCTGTCTGCAGCTGGAAAAGGGCCGGGAGGAGCGCAGAGAGGGCAGAGCAGTGGGTTTGTGACCGTGCTTCCCACCGGCCTCACCCTCCGTGTCCTTATGCCAGGGACGAGCAGATTCCTTCCTCAGGTGACAGATGAGCAGATTTTGGCCTCTTTGTCTTGCAGTTAAATGAGACATCTTGGCAAATCTTTGCAAATATCCTCATTTTCTTCCCCTTTTAGAGAGAGAGGAATCATTGTTGGAAAGGGGCAGCCCTCCCCTGTTGGATTCAGTGCTACAACCACAACTCCTGGTTTCCAGCTCTACGGGAGGAATTTGGGGAGGAGTCAACATTCGTTTATTCCGTATTTTCCCCCCAAAATTCCCTTTCCTCTCTACCTACTCCCATCCCAACCCAAGTCACCACACAGCTTCATGCAGGGAGAGCTGTGCCAGCTCCAGAATTTCATCCCTTCTCCTGTGCATGACTCAGGTGAAGGAATCGCTTGAAATAAGGCTGGGAAAGGTGTTTGGGTTGGAACAGATCCCAAAGCCCCTCCAGTGCCACCCCTGCCCTGGGCAGGGACACCTGCCCCTGTCCCAGGCTGCTCCAAGCCCCAATGTCCAGCCTGGCCTTGGGCACTGCCAGGGATCCAGGGGCAGCCACAGCTGCTCTGGGAATTCCATCCTCTAAAATCTGTTTCTTTTTCTATGATTGAGTTTATTTTTATTCCCCTCTCCCCTCACCAGCCTCTCTCCTGCCTTTTCTTTCACTCCCTCATTTTACTGCAGTTCTGGACAGAGTGATAATGTAATTTTTTTTTCCCAAACAATTGAGTGGATTCCTGGGATTAGGCTCCAGTTCCTGATATCTGGCTGCTGTTCATGCTGGTGGTGGATGAAGTGCAATTAATACCAGCTGGTTTTCCTAAACAAGGCAAACAAAGGCAGGGAGAAGTAAAAAGACTTGAGAAAGACCAAGTGTGTTTGAAATGTTTGGAATTTTTTATTCCCCCAGTATTCCAGTGCCAAGAGCTGCATGGATCAGGGGGGCTGTAATTAGACAGAAACTCTTCCCAGCTGACACACACAAACTCTTACTCTGCTATTTTTCACACTTTTAGAAGGTTAAAAGAGCTGCATGAAGCTGATTTTATCGGTAATGATTGCTTTTTCTATATTGTAATTTTATATAGATAATAATTATTGATAATAAGATTATTATTTATATATGGAAATAGGTTTCTTTTGCCCAGGGAAACTGGGGCTGCCCCATCCCTGGAAGTGTCTAAGGCCAGGCTGGAGCACCCTGGGACAGTGGAAGATGTCCCTGCCCATGGCAGAGGAGGGATTTAAGGTCCTTCCGACCCAACCCATTCCAGGGTTTGCTGATTCCTAATTTCAGACCCCAGCTCCATTTGCTGTAGCGTTACTGCTCCCTTTTGGTTCTGACCCAGCTCTTCAGGACTTTGGCCTTAGACTCAAACTTCATTTTGGGGTCAGAAGTGACTTTTGGGGCTGTGCTGAAACACCTGAAAATTAAATCAGCCCCAGCCAAGGACTGTGAGCAGCCATTCCCTGTTTGCTGCATTGGTGCTGGGACCTTTGCATTGGTGGCTGGTGGGGTTAGCCCGGCTGGCCACGGGGTCACTCTCTGGGTCCCTCTGTACCTTCTCCCTGAAGCCTCTCACGTCTTTCCCATGGGTCTCCCTTGGGAACGGAGCTTTATCCATCAGCTTTTCAATCTCCCCGACCACAGCTACAAGTTGTGCCAAGAGCAGCTCCCAAGTCTTGCTCCTTGTGCTGCTGGAGACCTTGTGGGGACTCTCCAAAGGGTTTTTCCTCTCTGGCAGCACCTTCTGGCCACGTTTCCTGGGGGTTGTGCCCAGCTCTGTGCTCGGGTCAGCCCCTCCGTGTCCATCTGGTGCCCACTCTGCGTGCCCTGGAGGGGCCGTGGCCGTGGGTGCTGCTGGCACTGCCCCTGCCTGGGACAGGATGGGCTCTGATGAGCCCTGGCAGGGGCACAGGGCCTGTTTTGGGGCTGTAGCTTGACCAGGAATCACCTGGGTGACACTGAGCTTCCCTTGGGACAGGGCCTCAGCTCTCCCACAGGGAAAGGGGAGCCCAGGCAGGTGCGTGAGCTCAGCCCCTCTGATGTGCAGGGCTGAGGGGTTTGCCCCAGTTTCCAAGCTCCCTCCTTCCCCTTCCCACCAGGCTGGGGTTTGTAACTTCTAACCGGGTTTATTTCAGTGCAAGTTTGGGGTTTGTGGGCTTGTCAGTCAGAGACAAATAAATATTTGGTTCTCACTTAGCAACCTGAGCTAAATTCTGACAGAAGTAGGTGTTCTGTCGTCTTCTGGGTGAGAGGGAGAAGCAGCTGCAGCTGGGCTCGGGGTTTGGGTTGATCCTGCACTTCCAATGTGCCTGCTCAGCACCTGGGTGTTCCTTTCCCTTCACCTCACCAGGTAACCCGGGTTAAAATTCAGGTGATTGATGCCATTAATGTCAGCTCCTAATGACCCCCCTTGCGCTCACTGCTGGCCCCACTGGAGGGTGCTTAAAGCAGCTCTTCATGGGCAGACCCAGAGCTTTTCATTTCAGAGGTGTTTTCTTGCTTCCTGACCCTAAATCCTGGCTCTGGATGAGCCACTGGCGATCAGGAACAGCTGCCAGTGGGATTTACTGGTGCTCTGGGTTATCCACAGTGAGCAAAACTGTGAAGGTCTGTGGAGTTACCCTTGGGTATGTTCAGAACCAAATTAGGTGGGAACTGATCTGTGTGTACTGGGGCTGGAGCCCCAGGAGCGGCTGAGGGAGCTGGGGAAGGGGCTCAGCCTGGAGAAGAGGAGGATCCAGAGGGATCCTTTTCCCTTTCTGGAACTCCCTGGCAGGAGGGGGCAGCCGGGGGGTCGGGCTCTGCTCCCAGGGAGCAGGGACAGGAGGAGAGGGACCGGCCTCAGGCTGGGCCAGGGGAGGCTCGGGTTGGAAGCAGTGCCAGCAATCCCTCTCCTTCCGGTGCCAGTAATCCCTCTCCTTCCCACACCAGCAATCCCATTCCTTCCCGTGCCAGCAATCCCATTCCTTCCCACACCAGCAATCCCATTCCTTCCGATTCCAGTAATCCCATTGCTTCCCGTGCCAGCGATCCCTCTTCTCCCCGTGCCACGGGCTCCACCATCCCGGGGCTGCTCCTCCTTCCCCGCTCCCATACTGGACTCTCACACACCATTTCTCGCTCTCCTCTCCAGGTGGAGGAGCCCCTGTGGATTTTTCCAATCCCAGCTCCTTGTTCCCGATAATTGTCTGCGAGGCTGTGCTGACAGCCTGTGAATGGGTGTGATGTCCATAATCAGCCTGGAGAGCTGCAGCCCTCCCACTGCCTCGGGCTGGCCTTGCTCAGGGCAGCCAGGAAACATTCAGGAGCTGGAGAGGGGCGGCAGGGGATGGAGCGAGGCCTGGCTCCCTCCTCCACGGGCAGCAGGAGGAAAACCCCAGTGGATCCGGGGAGCTGGTGATAAACTTCTGTTTGAAATGAAGTTTAAGTTCGAAATGAAGTGGTGCCTGGCTCTAAAGTCTGCATCTCTCTGCTCCAAAGCTCCTGTTCCTGCACATCCCCTTCCCTGTTGGTTCTCAGATTCCAGGAGGGACTGGTTGGATGTCTCAGACTGGAAACTCATCCCGGCAATTCCATGGAGCCTGGAAATCGCTGGAGCTGTCGCAGCCATTCCCAAAGGCACAGCCTTGAGCCTTTGGTGCGGTGGGAGACAAGGACACGGGGTTCTCTGGGAATGCTCCCAGTGCCCAGCATCATCCTGCCCTGGAGTTAGGAGCACCTGGCAACTGCTGGGTCCTGCCAGGCCCATCCCTGGCAGTGTCCAAGGCTGGGCTGGACAAGACTTGGAGCACCCTGGGGTAGTGGAAGGTGCCCCTGCCCATGGCAGGGGTGGAAGTAGATGGTCCTTTAGGTCCCTCCCAACCCAACTTGCTCTGGGATTCCGTGAATGTCCCCTCCCAAACTCCACGTGCCTCTCTGCAGCATTTTCTCTCCTGTTTCACTGGGATGTCTCCATTTCCAGCAGGTTTGTTCTCATCCCTTCCTTTCCTTCTGCCCCAGCCCATCCCCATGGCCCCCGGGTGCCTCTGGACAGGATCCAGGTGCATGGAAACCTTGGTATTGAGGCAGCAACCTCTTGTCTTGGGCATGGCCCCCCATCCTCCTTTCTCCGTCGTCTCCCAAACCAAGTTTGTCTCGCTGTCAGCACGAATCCTGTTTTCCTCCACTCCTGCTGCAGACTACACCATTTCCTTCCCTTGGAGCATCTGACCATGGCACTGCTGTGGTCATCCCTCCTGGAATTGTCTTGGGAGTGATGTTTCCTCCTTCCCATACTCTTGCTGCTCTCCAACTTCCTTCCCCACTCGGATCCTTACTGCTTTCCCTTCCCTTGGACTCCTCCATTCTGTTCTCCTTGGCTTGGGAAAGCTCCAGTTGGGAAAGAGCCCAGTTTTCCATCTCTCTGCCTCCATCTTCACCTCCCAGCCCTAATGAATGAGTTTTTTCCTTCCTTCTCCTAATGCTCTTTTCTCCAGCTTGGCTGGATGGGACTCATCAGATCCAATTAGTTCTAATCCAATCTGGTGACTGGGGGGATGAAGGATAACCTCCTTTGGAGCCGGCCCCTCTTTCCAAGTTGACTTTGCGGGTCCCTCGGAGCAGCCAGCTCCAGCTGCAGTGCTCAGGGGTGCCCCAGAGCTGGATCCCTTAAAGCACTGGAGATTTCTCCAGCACAGTTCATGGAGTCTGGAGAGTGGCTCAGCGACGGTGGGGTGGTGTCATCTACCAGCTGACTCCTGAGATTCCTTTATTTTATAAAAATTCCCTCTCCATATGAAGTGAAATAACTCCTTGGATGGATTCACTGCTCTAGGCCTGGTTTAAGAGGTGTGGGTTTAGACCTTTGGCAAGTGGCTCGGTCCTTGCCAATGTCAGGCATTGAGAACCATCTCTCAGGCTTCAAAAATCTTCATAAAAGGCAGGGGGGAAAGGGAGTTTTTAAAAAATTCCACTGTTTTTAGAATTGGTGTCTTGGTGGACATGAGGTCAGAATTGTTTGAGACAAGAAGGAGAAGAAAAGGAGTCAGAAATGTTGGTTTCTCTGACAGGATCTGATGGTTCCGGCTTCAAAGCGCGGCGACGTCACAAACGTTGTCCTTCTGCTGAGGGAATGTTGTTGATGCTGAAAACAAAACAGGGAGCTAAAGAAATGGCAGGAATTCCTGGCACTTGAGGAGGAAGGAGGGAGGGAGGGAGGGCAGGGTGCTGCCAGAGGGTCAGGAGAGCCCTGGGTGAGGTTTCTCTCTCACTGATGGTGTTTGATCCTGGTTTTATGTTGTGGGATCTTAGGAAGTGTTGGTGTCCCATGTCCCTGTGTCCACTCATGTGTCCCTGTGTCCAGCTTCCCCTGGCTCCCTCAGCCACATCAAGGGAGTGCTCAGGAGGAGGGAAGCTCAGCAAAGCAGGCAGTTGGAAAGAGCTGGGTTTGATCTGGCTCACAGTGTGGGAATGTGCACCGTGGGTGACTCCCCTGGATCCCTGGCAGTGTCCCAGGCCAGGCTGGACACTGGGGCTTGGAGCAGCCTGGGACAGTGGGAGGTGTCCCTGCCCATGGATGGGGTGGCACTGGATGTTCTTTAAGGTCCCTCCAACCCAAAGCACTCTGGAATTCAGTGAAACATTGGAGCAGGTTGGCCAGAGATGCTGAGCTGCAAAGGGAGCCGTAGGATAGGAGGAGCAGCCTCAGGCAGTGCCGGGGAAGGTTTAGGTTGGATACCAGGAAGAATTCCTTCCCCAAAAGGGTTGTCAAGCACAGCTGCCCAGGGCAGGGCTGCAGTCCCCATCCCTGAGGGATTTAAAGCCGGGGATGTGGCCCTTGGGGACATGGGGCAGTGGTGGCCTGGGCAGTGCTGGGAATGGTTGGACTCGGTCTTAGAGGGCTTTTCCAGCCTCAGCAATGCCGTGGTTGTGCCGGGTTTGGTGAGATGATCCCCCCCTGACTCTGTTCCAAGCTTCCATCTCCCAGTGCTGCAGATCCCACTCAGTGACGGGGTGTTGGTCACAATAATAAACCTGGGCTTGGTTTTTAGTGATGAATTTGCCTCAACAGCATCCTTCGGCCAGCCCCAAATAATTAAACTCATTAACATCTCCTTGATGGCCCTTTTGCTTTGGTGGCCTGAGGTTGAGCAGTGCCTGCCCTTGCCCTGTTTACCCTCATCCTGCCTCATGGCCTGTGGGAAGGAGTTCACAGATCAGCGACAGCAATTTCCCAACTGTGGAAAACAAACCCTCATTAGCCTCCTGTATCCAGTCCTTGTGCTGGGAATCTGGGAGATGGGATTTAAATCTCCAGCGACTTTAATTTCAGATTCCCAGCAGGGGGGTAGCTGCAGGTGGGGACTGAGTTCATCACGTTGAATCTGGAAGTAAAATGCTTTTATTTCACTGCCCTCACAGTGGTGGCTCCCCCAGGCTCAGCTTTTCTCTTGAATGGTTGGACTCGGTCTTAGTCCATGGTCAAATCCCTCCATCCACTTCATGGCCAAATCCCCCATCAAACCCCCAAGCAGGGGCTGCAAACCCAACAAAATTTGTCATTGACACGGATTAACCATATCCAGACTAAATACCCAAATCCACAGGGCAGACCAGCAAAGCCAGGCTTAAAACTGTCTTCTCTTAAAGCCACACGTTTTAGACTATCTTACAGTTTCTGGAAGTGTTCAGACTTTGCAAATACTCATCCTAACAATTGGAAAATGCAAAAAAAGAAAAACATTCAGTCATTTTTGAGGGAGAAGAAGATCAAGACAAGCCCTCACTGCTGTCCAGACTAAGAAGAGTCACTCTGGCTGTCTTGGGCTCAGCTCTAGAGCTGCGTTTGCCAAGGACAAGAGGAGGAATTCCTGCTGGGATCTGGGTGAAAACCGTGGAAAAGGCTCTGGAAATGCTTCCTGGGGCTGGAGAAGCAGGGCTTACCCAGCAGCTGTGCTTCTCCACCTCTTCCTCCCAGGCTCCGGCACGCTGGGATGTGCTGGGATGTGCATGGATAATGTAGCAAAATATGATCTCCCAGGCTTCTCTTTTCTTTCAAACCCCCTCAAACTGCTGTTTTCTGGCAGCTTTTTGGCTTTGGCTGAATTTTATTTTTTTAATTTTGCTGCATTTTTGGCTGAAAACGTTTGGGCCACACATTGCTCAAAGCTTCTATTTCCAGCTGAAAATTCCCAGGTTGGGGCTGTTTGGTTTTGTTTGTGCATTTTTGGGGGGGTTTTGGGATGAAAAAGTGAAAACACAGTGAGGAAGAGTAATTTGAAGACAGAAGTCATTCCCCATGAATAGATTTGGTTAATTTTTCACCCCACTTGTGCCTGAAGCCAATTTTGGTGGAGATTCTCCCAACTTTCACTGTTATCAGCCTGAGGCCTGGGAGGCAGTGGCTCCTCTGTGCTGTTCCTATAAACGTCCACAACGACTCAGATCCATGAAAAACTGTGGAGAGCTCTGCTTTAGTCAGGGGTTGGACAAGGCAACAAAAATCAATCCGTGGTTATAATAAACTTCACAGCCCAAATGTGGGCACTGGATTGGGTTGTGTAGTGCAGACCCTTGGAGAAGGAATTCACTGTGTTGGGCCACCACCACCACTGAAATTTGGCTTTTTGCTGGCCAGGTGAAGACTGCCAGTCCCAAAGATTTTGTGCTGGATGGGAAAAATGTTGGTGAACTGGACCAAAACACAGCCAAGGGCATTTCCAGGAGGACTGGATGGTGTTGCAGTGGTTTCTGGCTTGTCTTTTAGCTGGAAAGGGTTTAAACCCAACAGCTGGGTTCAACCCTTCATATAAACCCAACAGCTGGGTTCAATCCTAAATTCAAACCCAATGGTTTGATGCTGTCCAACAGCTGGGTTCAACACTTTGTGCAAACCCAAGAGTTGGGTTCAACTCTTAATTCAAACCCAGTGATGGGTTCAGCTCTTCTTACAAACCCGATGGTTGGGTTCAATCCTTAATTTAAACCCAGCAGTTGGGTTCAACCCTTCATCTAAACCCAGTGGTTTGGTTCAATCCAATGCTTGGGTTCAACACTTTGGACAAACCCAACTGTTGGGTTCGACCTTTCTGGTAAACCCAAGGGTTGGTTCAATCCTTCATTTCAACCCAATGGTTGGGTTCAATCCTTAATTTAAACCCAACCGTTGGGTTTGACCCTTCTGGTAAACCCAAGGGTCGAGTTCAGTCCTTTATTTCAACCCAATGGTTGGGTTCAGTTCCACAGCTGGGGTCAACCCGTCATGTAAAGCCAGGAGTTGGGTTCAGCTCTTTGTTTAAGCTCAACAGCTGGGTTCAACCCTTGTTTTACGCTCAGCAATTGGATTTAACCCTTTATTGACCTAGGAGTTGAGCCCAACACAGCCAAACCCTGCAGTGGGGGGAAGGTTTAGTTCTCAAACGCTTCTTCCTGGGGAGAGATCCCAGACCGTGGCACCTGCCCTGCTCCTGGTCGTTAACCTTCTGCTCCTCTGGTTTGTTTTTCTCCACTCCAAGGTGGGCCTTAATGTTCTGATCCAGAGAGCAAACAAGTTTACCCCGGCCACTCGGCTCCTGATCCAGAGGTTTGTGCCATTCCCTGCTGTCGGTAAGGACAAACTCCTTTTCTTTGTATTCAAAGTGGTGGCTGCAAACCTGCAGGGGGCCAGAAGCCACTGGGATGGACACAGCTCCTGCCTTCCTGCTCGTGTCCCCTCAGTGGTGATCCCTGGGCTGGTGCAGGCAGAGGTGGGACTCTGCAAAGCAGAGTTTTGGCAGAAAAATGCTGCAAAGCTGCTGGTGGAGGCAGCTCCTGAGGCTTTTCATCTGCACTTTCCACTCTGAAGCAGCTTCAAAAGTGATCTGCACTGATCATTGATCAGAATTGATCAGCACTGACTGGTCCGTGACCATTCCGATCTGAGAGCATTTCATTCAAAAGATCTGGGTTGAACTGCATCAAATCTTCCAATAAGCAGCAGCACTGTGATTATTTTACAACAAAATGCACAGAAATGGTTCTGCTCTGAATGCACCAATTTCTGAGAGCCACTGGTTAAAAGCAGCCCCAAGTGTGTGCAGAACTGAGGCTGCTCCTGGCTTGCTGGAGCGTTTTATTGGGGTTTGATCAGCCCAGTGTTTGAGGGAAGGGACGCCCTGGGCTCAGCCTTTGCTGGGCCCTGCGGTTACAACCTTCAGCAGAAGCTGAGTTACTTCAGCCCTGGAGAAGACGCCAGTGGCTTTGGGGTAATTTTCTGTGTAAGCTTGTTCATTTACAAAGACGGTGCAAAGGTTGCCCCAGCGTGGAGGAAGTCACTAAAAAACGGGGTTTGCTCCCTGTTCCAGGTCCCTTTTCAGCCATTTAATGCCAAATTTTCCTTTCAGCTTTTTCCTTTGCTGTGCAAGTGCCCCATCCTCAGAGCTTTTCTTGAGGCTGCTGAGCCCCTTTACCTGTGTGCTGCTCTCAGTTTCTCTGGCCTTTCTGCCCCTTTTTTAACAGAGAACTGGTCGTTGTGTCCCTCCAGCCCTCAATTCCCAGGCTGATGGATTTTTTCCCCTCTTTTCTGCCAGGAAAGCAGCTGCTGTCCCTGTCTGCAGAGCAGGGGGAACGGGGATTGTGGTCTGGGGGTTACCCTGAGCACTTTGCTTGTACATAAGGGATCTGTGGACATTGTTGTTGTTTTCCTGGGATTTTTCTGGGATGTATTTTAGAGGGATTCAGCTTTCCTTGGGTTTTTATAACCAGGAGGGCACGAGGGATGAGTTCAAGCCCCGGGAGGCAGCTCCGAGGTGGGGTTTGAGTCAAAGACACACAGGAAACCCTTGCTGCAGGGTTGATCTATTTCCACACCAAGGTGTTTGTGTTGGCATTGATTGAGGACCCATAATTAATTTGTTTAGCCTGTAATTAATTCTCCAGCTAATATTTTGTTTGTCATGCTTCGCTATGAGCCAGGACATCAGGGATCCTCCCACTAATTGCTGGTTTGTGGTTTGCAGACCTGGACAAACCCTTTAATTAAAGATGTGTCTCCTAATTCTTTTCGAGCCTCCAGCCCCCAGCAAAAAGGCAGAAATTCTCCTTTTCTACATGAAAAGCCAGACTCTGGGGTAAAGCTATTGCTCCAAAAAACCCATGGGTGCGGTGCTCAGGGATGGGGCTTAGTGGTGGATCTGGCAGTGCTGGCTGATGGTTGGACTTGATGATCTTAGAGGGCTTTTCCAGCCTGAATGATTCCATGATTCTGTGAAATTAAAGAGTTGTCCCCATCCCTTCCTTGCCTCCCTCTCCACTGACCTGCAGAGCTGTGCTGGTTGGAGGCAGCTGGGAAATCGGAGGGACACCCAAGCTTGAGGGTCTGATCCCGAGTTACCACAGGAGAGGGGCAGCCCAAACTCCCAGCAGGGATGTCCAGGAGGACTCCATGGAGCTTTGGGAAGCTGGGATGGGTGCTGGGAGAGGTCTTGGTGCCCTCAGAGATGCTCTGCACAGGGTGTGTGGTGCCCGGGTCATGTCGAGGTTGTGTTTGCACACTCAGTGAAGTCCCACCTGCAGAAGTTCTGCCTGGAGGACACGTTCAGCAGGAGTGGTGCTGGGTCAGGCCATGCCCCCACCCTCCTCCAAAGTTAATTTGTAGTAGCTGAAAATCCCAAATTGTCCCAAAAAATCCCACCCAGGTCCAGGGGTTGGGTCCAGGAAGCCAACCCAGGTGAGCAGCTCCCGGAGGTGGCCAAGGCTCTGCAGGGCCAAGGGCTGCGCCACTGGAAAAGGGGTTTGGGATTGGTGGTGGAGCGTCCTCCAGGGGTGAAGGGGTTCCATGGAAAGAGCAGGAAAAGGGAAGGAGGGTCTTGGAGCCTGAATTTGAGCAAGGAGGGGCTGGATCCTTTCTGGGAGATGAGCAGGGGAAGGATCTCGGTGCCCAGGGAATGCGAGGAACCCAATTCACCCTTCTCTTCCCAAGAACTGGGTGTGAACAGCTGTCCCCAGGGTCAGGGTGTCACTGGCGAGGGTGTGCCTTATACTGGAGATGTTCATGGCTAAAAAAACGCTCACAAAATCCCAAAAATTGCACCCCAAACCTGATCTGAAGGGAATTAAAGCTGATAGAAAGATCCTCATTGGAGAGAAGGCAGAGGAAGGAAGGATTTCTTCTCCTTGGGCTTTTTTGTGTGTGTGGGGTTAAAATTGTTGTGCTTAGGTGATGCCCAAGGACAGACTTAGAGCGTGGAGAACACCCTGGGATAAAAAAAAATATCTACAAACCCCCAGGAGTGGGGTGGTGCCTTGGTTTGGAGCCTGAACCCAGGTTCCAGCGTGCCTCAGAGCGTTTTCACAGCCGCAGTTTCCAGGCCATATTATCACAATTTCTTCCCAAATCCTGCAGATCACTTTGTCTGCACATATATTTATTTATTTCTCACCCCTCCCCGTGCATTTGAGACGTCCATAAAATCCAAGTTTAGCCATAATTAGCAGCACTTTCTGCTTCCTCAGAAAGCAGAAGGGGAGCGGTTACGTGAGCTGCTCGCCTCACACGAACGGGCTGGAAGCAGCTTTTGGGTTTGGGACCAGGTCAGGGAATCCAGAGCCTTGGAAAAGCAGCTTGGGAGCGCCAGGTCTGGACACCCCATCCTGGGGCTGTCAGGAACTCTGTGCCAGGGCATCCTTGGCCAAAGCAGCTCTGCTGGGGGGGTTTTATCTGCTCAGTTGTGATTGACAATGACAAGGACGGGGCATGAGAGTGTTAAAAATGAAAAAAAAACAGGGGCTAAAGTTTCTTTAAATGAAAGGCCTGTTTTGTTTTTGATCTGGGATTCAGGAGCTGAAGGGTTGGGAACACAGATATTTTGATAGATGGGAAGAGTGGTCTGGTAGTTGGAATATTAAAGAGAGAGACAGAGTGTGCGTGTGTGTGTGTTCCTCTCCCTCTCGAGTGGAAGGAGCATTTGTCACCACAAATCATCCTTGATTGCACAGAGCTGCCTTTGGAGAGGGCTCACCCACCCACCACCCTCAAAAAATTAGACATTTGTTATATGACATGAATTGAGATTAATTAGCGAATATTAACCCATCAAGCCGTGCAGAAACACATTTTTGGAAGGCACTTGGTGCTTGCAGCAACAGTGGGTTTGTCTCAGTTCTGGGTGGAAAGTTTGCAGGGAAATGTGGTGGTGGGGGGGGTGCTGGAAAATGCCACTTGATCAGCCCAAAAGTTCTGTGGGAATTAGAGCAGCTTTTCTTTGGGAGAAGTTGGGAAGTGCCGGAGCCCTGGTGAGGGGCTGCACGTGTGAGGGGGGTGCTCAACCCCAGCTCCTGATCAGATTTGAGAGACAGAATTTGGGGTCATCTCGAGGCCTCAAAAGCCACAGGCTGGGCAAGGAGTGGGGGTCAGAAAGGTCCTGGTGCATGGAGCCATTTTTCCTCTAAAATGTGTGAAATCGTGGAATGGTTTGGGCTGGAAGGGACCCTAAAGACCATCTAGTTCCAGCCATGGGCAGGGACACCTTGCTCTGGACAGTCCTATTTGCCCTTATTTTCCCAGAGGAAAAGGAAAAAATTGGTTCTTATTCTCCTTGAGAATCCCATCTTTTTTTTGGGATCAGAGGAAGTCACCAAAGCTCCTCGGCAGACTGAGGGAAGGAAATTTGGAGGGCTGGCAGGGCTGACAGCCCCAGTGGGAACTGACCAGGGCTGATCCTGCTGCCTTTCTCCTCCTCAGCCAGTGCCAACATCTGCAACGTTGTCCTGATGAGGCACACGGAGCTGGAAGAAGGAATCGATGTGCTGGACAACAACGGGAACATCGTCGGCTCTTCCAGAGTTGCTGCCAAACATGTGAGTACCTGAGGTGCTGGGTGAGCTGGGGCACGGCTGATTCCAGGCTCAGCACGCCCCACAGCCACTGGAATCCATGGCTTAAGGAGCTGGGAATGGAGGAGATCAGCATTCCAGAGGATTCGTGTCGTGCGGGGAAATTTGGGGACTGGCCCTGAAGATTTCGAGGGTGCAGGTTGACACCGAGGAGATCCTGTGCCTGATGCTTCCACAGGAGTTCCTTGTGGAGTACCCAGCAGAGATCCCTCACACCTTTTCCCACATGAGGAGGGCTCAGGCTCTGAGCTGAGCAGTTTTCACCCCTTCCCCTGCCAAACCTGCACTAAAGCTGCCACCCCACGCCGGGTGAGGGCAGCCAGGTGTTTTTACCCTCGTTAACACCTGGTTTGCTTTCCCCGTGACCCACTCGGTGCCATCTGCCTGGAGCTGCTCCCTCTCCATCCCTCCAAGCAGTTCTGCCTCCCAAGCAGCCTCCTGAGCCGTTGTTTCCAAGTGGGCTCTCAGATGGATGTGAAGCTGTACCCAGCACACGCCCAGGCACAGGAGTTAATAATATAATGCTGGCATTTCCCTCCCTCCTTCTGTCCAAGGCTCCTGAGGCACTCCAGAGACAGCAATTAATGTGCAGCTCTGCAGTCCTCGGCAGGAGCTGGGGATCTCTAATGCCTCTCCATATTGTTGTTTAACAGGGGGATTCAAACAATCTGGTGAAGGGCTCCCAGACACTTCTTGGAGCCAGTTTTCCTCATTTCCATTAGCTGGCTCCAGGACCTACTTTCCCCTCTCCATCCTGATGGTTGGAAGAGGAAATAAAGATTCAAAGTGAAGGTGCTGTGAGAGCGATGTAGGTGGGGCTGAAACAGAAAATTTGGGAGTTCTGGGAACTTCTGCTCAGCTGCCACCCAGTCCCGGTGCTTCTTCCTGGATGGGTTAATCCTGGGTTTTGTCATGTAGAATGTGGCAGATCCTCAGTGTGACCCCTCTGTCCGGACATAAAATCCCTGTGACATAAAATCCTGGAATGGTTTGGGTGGAAGGGACCTTAAATCCCATCCAGTGCCACCCCTGCCATGGCAGGGACACGTCCCACAGTCCCAGGCTGCTCCCAGGCTTAAATCCCATCCCATTCCATGGACAGGGACACCTCCCACTATCCCAATGTCCAACCTGGCCTTGGACACTGCCAGGGATCCAGGGGCAGCCACAGCTGCTCTGGGAATTCCAGCCCAGCCCCTCCCCACCCTCCCAGCCAGCAATTCCTTCCCAAGATCCCAGCCCAAGCTCCCCTTTCCCAGTGGGAAGCCATTCCCTGGCTCCTGTCCCTCCAGCCCTTGTCCCCAGTCCCTCTGCAGCTCTCCTGGAGCCCCTTTAGGCCCTGGAAGATCTCTGGGCCTCAATAAATGCAGATCCCACTGCTCTTTGCTCCTTCTGGTGAGCCAGGAGGGAGGGAGGGATCAGTTGGGGTTTTCCTGGGAGAGGAGTGTCACTGTGCCCTGCAAGGAGCCAGCAGGGCTTAAAAGCAGTCCCTGGAGCAGCAGTGAGGGGCTGCACTGCCCCAGCATGGAGCTGAAACCAGCACTCAGCTCAGCGAGGAAGGGTCGAAGCTGCTGCTCAGCCCATGGTGGGATATTTCCCCTCCAGCACTTCCCCTACAACATTTCCCCTACAACATCTCCCCTCCAACATTTCCCCTCCATTTCTCCTATGACATTTCACCCCCAACACTTCCCCTCCAACACTTCACCTACAACATTTCCCCTACATTTCCCCTACAACATCTCCCCTACAATATCTCCCCTACAACATTTCACCTCCAACATTTCCCCTCTCTTTCCCCTATGACATTTCACCCCCAATATTTCACCTCCCAACATTTCCCCTACAACATCTCCCTTACATCCCCCCTCCAACATTTCCCTTATAACATTTCCTGTATGACATTTCCCCTATAACATTTCCCCTCCACCATTTCCCCTCCGACACCTCCAGGCAGCTGTCCCCCGTCCCTTCCTGGCTGCAGTGCCGGGCAGTTTGGACACTTCTGGTCACATCAGGTGGAATCAGGGAAGCTCTTGGGTGTCTCTGTTTGTTCTGCCAGGTTTGGGACCCGGAATGTTGTTACCAAACAGCTCCTGGCAAAGCTGGAAGTGCCTGCTGATCCCTTCACTCCCATAAATAACCCAGCAGGGCCGTTCCTGAGCCCGGCAGGTCCGTGCTGGGTCTCTTTGGGATGTCTGGATGTGTTTGTTTGTGTTTGCTCCACAGGCCCTGCTGGAAACAGCCCTGACCAGGGTGGTCCTGCCCATGCCTATACTGGTTCTACCTCCGATCATCATGTCCGTGCTGGAGAAGTGAGTGCTGCCGGAGAGGAAGGGGGGTTCCTGAGGGGAAAGCTCCTCAGTGGGTGTCGGGCACTGATATTTTATGGAATCATGGAATGGTTTGGGTTGGAAAGGTCCTCCAAGGTCATTGAGTCCAACCACCCCCAGCACCGCTGCCCCGTGTCCCCAGGGGCCACATCCACAGGGCTTTGAAATCCCTGCAGGGATGGGGACTCCACCCCTGGGCAGCTCCTTTCAATGCTTAACAACCTTTTCCGTGAAGGAATTTTCCCAAAATCCAACCTAAACCCTCCCTGAGGCCGTTCCCTCTCCTCCTGTCCCTGTTCCCTGGGAGCAGAGCCCAACTCCCCCCGGCTGCCCCCTCCTGTCAGGGAGTTGTGCAGAGCCACAAGGTCCCCCCTCAAATTTCATCCACCAAATTAATTTTTTTGCTTATTAAATTGCCACGTTCCGTTGCTTTGGGCCAATGTCCAGCTTGTTGAAGTTTTATATTGTGGTGGTTATTTTAATTCCTGACACCTGAGCAGTTTGAATAACCCATTGTGTGAGGTCAGTGTGAGACAAATCCCTCTGGAGTCAGAGCTGAACTGCCCACGACTTTCAGTTCCCCACTTAGCAAACGTCAGAGGTTGAAAGGTCTCGGCTGGTGTTCAGCCAGAGATGATCATGGAATTGTTTGGGTAGGAAGAGACCTTAAAGTCTCTAATTCCAATGAGGAGCAGATTCCACCTCCCTAATTTTGTGCAAAACATTTGAGTTTTTGTTCATTCTCCTCCTGGACAAAATCTCTGCAGCCTCTTCCCTGCTCCGAGTCCCTTTGTCACCCACACGGTCCCAAGCCGTGATTTACCCACGGGATCTGCTGGGAATGTGCTTGGGAGTGACCCTGCCTTACTCTGGAGCTGCTGGCTCTGGAGTAACTCATTCTGGAGTCATTTACTCGGGGCTTACTCCGGGTTATGCGTAGGAGCTGAGGCTTTGCACCGAGGTGGCTTTGTGTGTTCCCACTGCTTTACCTGGTTCCCATTTCACCATCCCAGAAAAGATCAACACCCAGGACAAATGATTTGAGGACCTTTGCTGGGTACCCAAAGATCAAATCCTCCATGTGCAAAAAATTCGAGGAATTTGTAAAAAACTCCTCTCTTTGCTGAGTATCCACAGATCAAATCCTCCGTCTGCAAAAAATCCGGAGAAATTTGGTTGTGCCTCCTCTCAAAGTTATTAATTTATTATTTTAAATGTTTGTCTCCAGCAGGACTCGCTGAGGGCCCGTCCTGGGGCATCCCTGAGCTGGAATAAACTTGACAGTAAAATCAGATTGGCACCTGGGGCAAAGTAAAACCCATGGTGAAATTTGCTCCATCCTTTGGAGCAAAATAACACCAATAAATCATTTCCTGTCCTCGGGGGAGTCATAAATCCTTGGGCTGATGTGAGTTTTGCTAAATGCACCTGTGCTCAGTGCAGGCCTTACTAAAACCAATTTTACCTGTGGATTTACAGGAGATTGTCCTCAAAAAAAAATATCATCATTTTAACTAATTGAAAGATTTCATTCACGTTTGGGAGAGAAAATTTTCGTTCTCGCTGCCACGAAACTCTGTGGGTATAAAAATATCCGGGCCCTGCTTTTGCCTGCCTGAATTCTCCCCGGAGCTTTGTGCCTGCTTCCTTTTCCATCAAATATCCTTGGATTCCTGGAAGGCTGGGAGTGAGAAACAGCAGGGATGGGGAGTGAGGTGTGGCTTGGCCACGCTGCCGGAGGTGGTGGCACCTCTGGAGCACCCTTGGGACACAGGGAGCGTCCCTGTCCGTGCCTGAGGGATCTGGAGTCAACTCACAGATCTTAGAACTGGTTCCCACAGGCTTCAGGCAGAGGTGAAAGCTCATTTTGGGGAAAAAAACCTTTGGAGCATTTGGGGGAAAGTGTAACTTGTTTAATTTAGTAGGGTTTGAGTTGGAGGAGGGCGTTTGTAGTGGGGCTGAGATCCAGGCAGGCATTATCCATTTATCTATGGAAATCCCTGCAGGGGCTATAATGGGAGGGATAAATGTGTCACTCATTATTTAGAGGCTGGAGAGCTCAGATCAGGAGTCACAGCCTGGATCCTCCAATGGATTTGCATTTGGGATATGGGAAGGAGGGGATGATTCCTCCAAGTCATTTGAATTTGGGATTATGGGAAGGAGGGGATGATTCTTCCAATGAATTTACATTTGGGATTGTGGGGAAAGAGGGCAGCGATTCCTCCAGTGCATTTGCATTTGGGATTTTGAGGAAGGAGGGGATGATTCCTCCAAGTCATTTGAATTTGGGATTATGGGAAGGAGGGGATGATTCTTCCAATGGATTTGCATCTGAGATTGTGGGAAGGAGGGGACAACTCCCATGCCTGGTGTGATCCTGGGTGCAGGTGGGTGATGGAGCTCAGCTGGGTGGGACTCCCACACCCCTCCAGGACCCAGCCCCTGCTGCCAGCAGCGGTTTCAGATCCCAGGAATCCTCCCTGCCTCATTCCTCCCAAAGTTTATTTTAAGTGGCCAGTTCCCGGTCGCGTCTCTCCGCTCGGATCCAGGTCTTTCCTCTCTCCCAGCCATCTCTCCATCTGCATGTTTTAACTCCCCCAGCTGCCTCTCCCGTCTCTTGTGCCATTTTTTTCAGCTCTCTTGGCTCCTCTCGTCTCTCTGCCTGCTGTGTATTTTAACTCCCGGGGCCGCCTTCCCTGCTCTCCAAGTAATTCCATGTTCCCTCCCACTGCCGCGCTCCCATTCTTTCCCCATGTTTCATGCATTTCCTGCTGCTTGGACGCTCTGTTGGAGCAGGGAACATATAGAATCAATGTTTATTTTCAGCCTGCATATGCCACGCAGGGAACACGGTGTCAGTTATTTTGTGCAGATGTATTCTCATTGAAGTTTTATAAATAATATCTGTGCTGGCAACTTTAACGCGCAAAAAGATCGGTTTGGCCGTGTCTGTGGGATGAGGGCGGCTCTTCCGTGGCACGGAGCTGACAGTGGGAATTCTCTGGTGTCACACAGGTGTGGGGACAGCTGCCTCCACTGCAGGAAGTTGGGCTCTTCATCCCCATTCCCCTTTATTCAGACACTCCTTTGTTTGGTTATTACAGTGAAGTTTGGGAAGTGGAGCTGTTTGCTCCCAGCCACCATCCAAGGCCCCTGCTCCTCGCAGAGCTGCAGCCCGTCCTGCAGCTGCTTTGTGTGGGACACTCCAGGTCTGAGCTCCGTGGTGGGACAGCCCAAAGTTTTGGCTCCTGTGGCCTGGCCAAGAGTTGGAGAAGCTCAGTCCATCACCAGCGTCTGCTGGGGACGGTCTGGGGGATCTCTGAGTGGAGACTGAAGAACCTGAGCTCCTCTTACATCCTTATCTTAAACCTGCTCTGTGCCCCTCAGAGAAGACCTTTCGGAGGGTCTGAAGCACAGAGCAGGGCTGGGAAGGTTCCAGGAGCTCAGGAATGTCAGGATACACTGGAGAAGGGCTTGGAGCTGGCTGGGCAGTGTTTGTGAAGGGACAAAGCTGGAACTGCTGGCAATGGCAGGAGCTGAGGGAGAAACGGGAGCAGAACAGTTGTGTCCACGGGAGAGGAGCATTTCTGCTCTTCTTCATCTCCAATCTTCCTCAAGCAGCAGTTCCTAGGGCTGTTTTCCTGTAAATCCCATAAAATCTCAGTGCTCCCAGGCTGGATCAGCGCTGCAGAGCTGCTCTGGCTGAGCTAAATCAGTGGCACCAGGAAAAATGGATTTTCCTGGGGGCTGGCCAGTGGTTTGTGGTGCTGGAAGGGCATTTTCTTCAGCCTGGACCGTGTTTGTCACTGCAGAACTGCGGCTGGGGCGGGAGGCCCTCCTGGCCCTGGTGTCCATGGACTTTTCCTGGGGATATTCCCCTGTCAGTGAGCTCAGGATGTTCCCACAGGTGCTTTTCCTCCCAAGTCCCCAGCCGGCTCAGCCCTCGGTGAAGTTTGTTTGGGCTCTGCAGCTGCCAGCAGTGACACCTTCAACTGCTGGGGCTGTTCCCGGAGTAAACACGGAAACTGCTCCTTTAATGGTGTCAATCAAGCACTAAAATCCCCCAACCTCCCTGGTTTTGCATCTGCTGTGTCCTCTGGAGGGGCACAGGGCTGGAGCTCCGGGCTGGGGACAGCGGTGGCCTGGCTGGGTGGGGCAGCAGAGCTGCCGGTCGCTGGTAGAACTCAGATTTCCCAAAATGACCCAAACCGAGTGAGAAAAGCTCGGGAACAGAGCAGAGAGACCCAGCAGGCTCTGGGAGGGTCCCAGCAGGATGGGGATCTGGGCATCCCAAACTTCCTTGGCACATCAGAGGGGTGTTCCAAAGAGTTTGGGATAGCTCGGGATCCCCTGAGCTGCAGCCCCGGCGCTCCCCGTGCCCTGCGGCGGCGCCGGCGTCTCGCGGTGTCTGCGCTGCCTCTGAACCTGTTTATAGCAAACACCACAGAAACCCCACAGAATCTGTCAGCTGGGAGACTCGGGTTCGCTCCTGTCATGTTTAGTTTAGCATCTGACACCTCCTCCCCGACAAATACAGCCCTGGTTCACTGCACCCGATAACTCCTTCGGAGTGCAGCGCCTGACTTCCATATGGAATAAATTACAGCACCTCCTGAAAAACGCCAGAGGCAGCTGCCAAATTATGCAAAATTTAAACCACTAATGAACAATGTGATGAAAGTTGAATGAAGGTGTATTTACAAGAGCTACAACACTCTGTCTCCGCGCAGCAGATGTACTGTCTGTGTGTGTTTGTACCTACGGACACCGGGAGTCGGGAGCCGAGGGCTCGGCTGCCTGAGGTGCATCCCTCAGCACACTCAGCCTGAACGTTCCCAGCATCTTCCTGCCTCTTTCCCTGTCCTCTCAGCAAAATTTGTAAAGGGAAATTGCAGCGGGAAGAGGCATTAAGGGGTTTGAAGGGGTGAAGAAACAAAGCTTGAAGAAAAAGAGGAGGAGGAGGAGGGAAGTGTTGCAAAATTTCCTTTTCTTTGCCATCCAAAGGTCAGGGGACACACATGGATCAGTTATGCCGATGAGACAGACCAAGACTGTTGGCTTTTAAAACCGGGTGCCACAAAATACTCATATTAAAGGGGGCTTTCAAAAGGCTGGAGAGGGATTTTTCCCAAGAGCAGGGAGTGAAAAGACAAGGGGAAATGGTCTTGAGCTGAGGGAGGGGAGGTTTAGATCAGACCTTGGGAAGGAATTCCTGGCTGTGGGGGTGGGGAGGCACAGGGTGCCCAGAGCAACTGTGTGTCCAAGACCAGGCTGGACAGGGCTGGAGCACCCTGGGACAGTGGGAGGTGTCCCTGATGGGCTTTGAGGTCCCTTCCAACCCCAACCATGCCGTGATTCCAGGATTCTCTTGTCCTCCTGCAGCTTTCTGGTGTGAGACCTCTTGGTTCAAACTTTCCAATTCCTGGCTGACTTATCCGATCCAGGGTTTAATCCCAAAGCTGCTCCTGTCCTGTGTGTGGGGTGAAGTCTCTAAAACTCCCGTTCTGCTGTGAAATCGCACCAATACTTCTGCAGAGTTGTGGTGGGGTGGGGTTTGCTCTTGTGAACAAATCAGGCTCCTTCACCTGCTTCTGGAACATCTCTGGAGATGTTCAGTAATCCAAGGTTTAATATCTCTTTTTTGAGGATCTTTTGAGGTACTCAACATCCACCTGGACATAACCCTGAGTTCTGTGCTCCAGGGAGCCCTGCCTGAGCAGGAGGCTGGGCTGGGTGATCTCCCTCCCAACCTTCCTCATCCTGGGATTTGTTAGGCTCCAGAAGCTGCCTGAGCTGGGCTGTCGGGGGGCTCTGAAGGTCCAGACCTGCCCGTTCCCTGCCCCACCCCTTTGGCAGAGCACACAGGGCAGTGCTGTGAACGAAATCCCTCTTCACCACGTGGGTATTAATTCTATTTATTTTCAATCTGTGCTGATCCTCCACAGTGAAACCCTTTGGAAGCTCCTCATCATTCCCTCCCGACGGGGGGTTAATGGGTGAAAAGAGGGATTTGCTTTGCAGCTGACAGCTCACAAAATGCAATATTTAACTTCCCGTCCTTCCGAGCTCTGTGTCGGGAGCAGGGATCCCAGGGACAGAAGAAAACTGGACCTCTTGACTAATTATGAGTCATTTATTCTGAACCGCACAAATTCTCCAATCTGAATCCCAATTAAGACATTACACTACATGTGTTAATTAGTCTGCTCTCCTTTTTAAATCAAGCCATAACTCTTCCTAATTAGGAGGTCGGCCCTTGTAATTTGAACTGGCCTGAGTTGGAAGCACCCCTGGAAGTCACACCTGGGGGCTGGACCCGGGATCATTTTAAATTGGGTGAAGTTTTCCTTGGGTGATTATCAGGTCCCCAGCAGGGCAGTAATTACAGAGGGTGCAGCTCCAAATTAAGATATCGGGGGTGGTGTCAGCAGCGATGCCTTGGCTCTAAACTGAACCCCGGGGAGGCCTGGAGGATGCTGCTCCTGGCATTGCCCCAGCGAGGGCTCTCACGGAGCACAGCAGCTTCAGCGGGAGAACAACCAGCTCCAGGAGCTGCCCCTGTGCATCCCAGGCATAATCCCAGCTTATCCAGGGCAGTCCTGGAACGGGGCAGGTGTTAAAGGGTGTGAAGCAGGTAACCTCTCCTGCTTGGACAGGAAACCTCTCCTGCTTGGGCAGGAAACCTCTCCTGCTTGGACTGGAAACCTCTCCTGCTTGGGNGTTGGAAGCACCCCTGGAAGTCACACCTGGGGGCTGGACCCGGGATCATTTTAAATTGGGTGAAGTTTTCCTTGGGTGATTATCAGGTCCCCAGCAGGGCAGTAATTACAGAGGGTGCAGCTCCAAATTAAGATATCGGGGGTGGTGTCAGCAGCGATGCCTTGGCTCTAAACTGAACCCCGGGGAGGCCTGGAGGATGCTGCTCCTGGCATTGCCCCAGCGAGGGCTCTCACGGAGCACAGCAGCTTCAGCGGGAGAGCAACCAGCTCCAGGAGCTGCCCCTGTGCATCCCAGGCATAATCCCAGCTTATCCAGGGCAGTCCTGGAACGGGGCAGGTGTTAAAGGGTGTGAAGCAGGTAACCTCTCCTGCTTGGACAGGAAACCTCTCCTGCTTGGGCAGGAAACCTCTCCTGCTTGGACTGGAAACCTCTCCTGCTTGGGCAGGAAACCTCTCCTGCTTGGACAAAGCCTTGCAGGCTTCTCTGAGAGAATCCGAGATTCAGTCGTGCTCGGTGCAGCACAAAGCAGCTCAATATTGGAGAACAGAAGCTTGACTTTCACAGCACAAATTGATAGGATCAACTCCGTCTCGAGAGCTTATTAGCGAGGAGCTGCGCTGTTGGAGGAGTTAAACTCGGCAGTGTTTGCCCTCCCCACTTCCCCCAGGCTCCCGAGATGAAGGCAGTTCTCAGCAAGGAGAGCAGGCTGAGCGTGCCCAGGCACGAGCAGGGGATGAATTCCCACTCCTCGGCTCCCCCAGGCGCGTTTGGAGCCGGCACCGGACGTGGAGCAAGGGCCTGGGGTGACCTGGGCTCTGACCCGGCTGCAATCCCGGGGTGGCCGTGCCGAGGCAGGGCAGGGACAGGCCCTGGGCTGGAAGGGCTGGCTGGCACCTGGGAGTGGTGTGCCATGGATTGGGAATGGTTTCATCCCAGTGATGTCACCACAGGGATGTTCAGGGCTTGGTGTCATCTCTGGTACCTTCCCTCACCCAAGGAGCGCTCCTGTGACCTCCCCACAGGGAAGGTGTTCACCAGGAGATCATGGGGTCCTGGAATATCCTGATGGACCCACAGGGATCATCCATCCAACCCCTGCCCTGCACAGACACCCCAACACCCCCACCCTGGGCATCCCTGGCAGCGCTGTCCAAACGCTCCTGGAGCTCTGGCAGCCTCGGGGCCGTGCCCATTCCCTGGGGAGCCTGGGCACCCTCTGGATGAGGAACCTTTCCCTGCTCTCCAGCCTGAGCCTGCCCTGGCCCAGCTCCAGCCCTTCCCTGGGTCCTAAATAACCCAGCAGCAAATCCGCTCCCTCTCCACATGGCTCATACACACTGAACACCCCAACAAAACTCTCTGTCACATTGTTGGTTTATATTCCCATTTTTTCACTTGAATTATAGGGATCCTTTTTGTAAATGGCTCCAGAATAAATCCCTCAGGAATTATATTTTCCCCTTTAACACTGGTAAACTGCCTGAGGCCCTGTCTCCTGGAATATATTTAATATACCAGCTTCTAGCAGCCAAATGCTGTCCTGGTTTTCCAGTGTTAATTCCATCAGAAGGGTCCCTTTTGGGTCATTATGAGACCCTGACCTTGCAGGTATCTTCAGGTGTTTGCTGTTAACAAGTCTTGAACCCATAAACATCCCTGGGAACAGCAAATGTTGAAACATCCTCATCACCCACTGCAGCTGTTGGATTTTTAACAAATTAAGGGATTGTCCAGTTTACAGCTTTATAACCCCACTGATGAAGCCTTTTCCAGTGCCTTTTCCAAAGCTCCCAGAGCTCCCAGTGTCTCTCAAGGCCCTGAATTCCTTCTGCCCCCTGGGCATCAGCTCCACCTGGCTGCAGGTGACACCTGTGGCCGGGTCACCTCGTCTGCCTCCCCCAGGGTGGGATGGCTGGAACTGGGGGCTGTCTGTGGGTGAAATCGGGGGTGACCTGCTAAGAAAGAGGTGCCCGCCCCTGGCAGTGTCCAAGGCCAGGCTGGACAGGGCTTGGAGCACCCTGGGATGGTGGGAGGAGTCCCTGCAATGGCAGGGGGTGGGACTGGATCATCTTTAAGGTTCTTTCCACCCCAACCCATTCCATGATTCTCTGAAGGGCCCGACACCAGTGAGGAGAGGGAGGCCAGCGGGCCCAGGTGAGCACCAGTGTCCATCTGATGATGTCCTGCACTTCCCTGTCCGTGGAATTCTCTAACCAAGCCTCTCCCTTGCAGAACTTCGCTCCTGAGGTCCCGTCCCCGGATGATTCTCCCGGTCCAAAGCCTCGTGTGCCTCGCTGCCTTTGGCCTGGCCCTGCCCCTGGCCATCAGCCTCTTCCCGCAGATGTCCGAGGTCAGTGCGTGTCCGGCCACTGCCGGGGCTCTCACAGGGGGTACCAACAACGGCCTCTTTGCCCTCCTGGGTATCAGTCCCGTTCCCGCGGGTCCTCCTCCATTCCTGGATGGAGCTGGTTTCAATATTCCTCACGTGAGCAGCGCAGCTTCACCGGGCAGGTGAAGACGCCTCTGCCTCACAGTGGGGGCTCCTTGGAGTTAAAATATTGAATCCCAGCTCTGTCTGCGAAGCCAAGAGCCTGGGCCATCCATTTGAGGTGGATGTTCTTCCCCAGAGCTTCTCTGAGGGCTTTTCCTTTTTCATCTCCTGGGAAGACCCAGCCTGGGGGTGACCGAAGGAAAACCAGCCAAGGAGACAGGGGGTGACCAATGCAGTCACTGGGACCAATTCAGCTGAACACATTGCTGGGGTGGGTTTATTTGTAAGTCATTCCTTTTGGTGACTGGAGCTTTTCCTGGCTGTGAATCTGTGCATTTCCAGAGAAGGTCTCTGTTCCTAAGGGATAAAACCTCTGTCAAACGAGGGCTCTGCTGCAGTTCTTCTGTGTCAGCTGGAAGGGCTGATCAGGAGTTTGTATCCCTGTCTGCAGGTTAATTCATATTTTCTGAGTCTGGATGGGTTCATCCATGACTTCCAGCCAGGGAATCTTGCTGTACACTCGTGTGCTGACTGACAAACACGTCGGGAATTCTCTGTTGTCCTTCTTGCTGTCTCCAGGCTGAGAGAAAACCGTCCCTTCTCTCTAAGAACCTGAATTTATCTCAGTCTTGGAATCTCTTGCTAAAAGACGTGTTTGCTGAAGCTTTAATGATTCATATGGCTCTTCCTTAAACTTTTTCTAATTAGTCAACATGGTTTTTGGAGCCCTTCCATCAGGAGCAGACACAGTGTTGCAGTCAGAAGCTGCACAAGCCCCAGCTGCAGGAGCAGTGTGGTTCCCCTGCCCCTCCCGGGCTCCGTGCACCCCCAGAGCCTGGTGGTCCTTCTGGCAGGAGCTCAGCCTCGGCTCCCTGGCCATCGGCTCTGTGCTCTGATCCCAGGTTCTGCTCCGAGGTTCTGCTTGGGAAAGGCTGAGGAGCTTAGCCTGGTCTCGCACCTGCTCAAGGTAGAGCCTGGAGCACGTCCAACCTCCCCGTGGGAAGGAGACTCGGGCACGGAGCATCCCTTCTGCTCCTTGTCCAGAGAGTCAGAGAGGTTTTAAGGCTGGAGAAGCCCTCTGAGCCCATCCAGGCCAACTGCTCCCCCAGCACTGCCAGGGCCACCGCTGCCCCATGTCCCCAAGAGCCACATCCACAGGGCTTTAAATCCCTCCAGGCACGGGGGCTCCACCCCTGTTCTAGTGCCTGACCACCCTTTCCAGGAAGAATTCCTTCCTGATATCCAATCTGAATCTTCCCTGGTGCAATTTTCCTGGAAATGTCCAATTCCCTCCCTATTTCCAGGAAAGGCAGCTGCACCACCAGGAGGTGGCCGTGGCCTCTCTGGAGAGGTTTCCTTCCAGGATAATCAGGGAAGCAAGGCCACAGCAGGTGCCACCAACCTCATTTATTCCAAAGGTGACAAGGCCACTGTTCCCCCAAAATCACAGAATTCTGGAATGGTTTGGGCTGGGAGAACCTTAAAGACCCTCTTGTTCCATGCCATGACCAGGGACACCTCCCACCGGAACTGTGGCTTCCTGGGTGACAGATAATTTCTCCTGTGCAGTATCTGATATTCCAGCAGGGAAAACCACGTTGATTTTAGCAGCTGAATGAATTCTAACCCACAAGGGAGAACTCAGGACTGGTTTGCCTCAAAGGATATCGGGATTGCAGGCACCAGGCAATCCTGGAACGCCGGCGTTGTTGGGAGTGACCTTCAGAAGGCAGCTGAGCTGTTCTCAGCAGTGTAAACATGAATCAGCGCTGATCAGGGATCAGACAGGATGACGAGCGCTGCCCACGCGCCGTGTCAGGGGAAAGAAACCCTCCTGGAGCTGCTGCAGCTCTGCCTGCTGGGATCCCAGCTCTGCCCCACGGCAGTGAGACCCCCCCTGCACAGCTGGAGCCACATCTGCTCACACCACGGGATCAGGTGCTCCACAGGCAGCTGGGGCTGGTCAGTCTTGGAATTCCAGACTGGTTTGGTCGGAACGGACCTTAAATCCCACCCCATCCCACCCCATCCATGGGCAGGAACACCTCCCACTGTCCCAGGTGGATCCAAGCCCCAATGTCCAACCTGGCCTTGGACACTGCCAGGGATCCAGGGGCAGCCACAGCTGCTCTGGGAATTCCAGCCCAGCCCCTCCCCACCCTCCCAGCCAGCAATTCCTTCCCAAGATCCCAGCCCAAGCTCCCCTTTCCCACTGGGAAGCCATTCCCTGTGTCCTGTCCCTCCAGCCCTTGTCCCCAGTCCCTCTCCAGCTCTCCAGGAGCCCCTTTAGGCCCTGCAAGGGGCTCGCAGCTCTCCCTGGAGCCTTCCCTTCTCCAGGTGGACCCAAGCTGTTTCCCATTCCATGAACTGCTGTGAGTGTTTATAAATGACATTCCCCCCCATTCTCCAAAATGTCTTTGGAGGTTTCTGTGGGGATGCTCAAGTGAGCAAAGTGAGGGCTTTACCTGGAAAAATCCCTCTGGATCCATTTCTTCACAGCCTGGGATGGGAAATCCAGGTCTCCTTGCAGGAAACTCCCAAAACCTGAGTTCCTGGGCACTCCTCACCAGACCATGAACTTCAGTGGTTGGGCTCCATGGCCTTGGAGGTGTTTTCCAACCTGAATGATTCCATGGTTCTGCCTGGGCAAATGAGGGATTTAGAGGTGTTTAAACATCATCTCTGTGCAGGTGGAAATGCCTTTGCTTTTCCCATGGCCTCAGTCGTGGACGCACCAGGACGGGACCGCGCTGTTGTGCCGAGCACTGCAGGGAGCAGATCAACAACGAGGTGTAAGGGACGTGTTCTGTTCCAAAAACATGGCTGTGGTGTGAGCAGCAACCCCTGCAGGAATGGTGAATGAGCCAAATTCTGCCCTTAATCACACATCCACAACCTTCTGTAAATCAGGGAGCAAACACAGAGGCTGAGGTGTCATTGAGCGGTTGTTTTGGGCCACCTTTGATCCTCTCTCCTAAAGGGGCTCAAACTCTCAGATGGTTTTCCAGCAGAACTGAAGCCTTGCAATAGGTTTAATAAACTTCCTGGGTAAATGCAGCCACCTTATCCCATCAGCTATAGCTGCTCTGGAGTTGTTCCTGTGTTACAAGAACTCCGGTGAAATCAGAGCTCAGTCCTCAAACAGAGGCACCGGTGTCAGGGAAAGGGAGCTCTGGAGGTGAACACCCTCCACGTGCTGGGGAGGTTAACGCACCCTGAGCCTCTCTTGGGTCCATACCCAGCCTGGCAAAGCCCTGGGTTTTGTAGGGATGAAATTCCGCTTGGATTTCTGCAACGGTGCTCCAGAATCGCAGCTTGTTTCCAGATATTGTGGCTTGAAAGATAACGTTACAAAAATAAACCCCTCGTATCGGCCACGAAACCATGGATCCTTGGGAATACTCACGCTGGAGCTGCTGAGAAACGTTCTTGTCATGCCGGTGCAGTGTTAACTCTGGTTCCTGAGCCCATCAATATGCATTGAGTAATTCACTGCTGTTAAGTTTAGGAGAAACATGTAGTTAATGCATTTAGCCCACAACCTCCAACTGCCTCCCATGCCCCCCGGGGAATCTCTTCCCTCTCCCAATCCTGCAGCATCCCCACTGACAACTCCTACTCAGCTATGCACTGCCAATGGAAACAGCTGTGACAGCTCCAAACCGAAAATGGGACTTGTGCAAATGAAATTCAGTGTAGCAGCAGAAGAA
This sequence comes from Ifrita kowaldi, assembly GCA_013398055.1. Classification (NCBI taxonomy): domain Eukaryota; kingdom Metazoa; phylum Chordata; class Aves; order Passeriformes; family Cinclosomatidae; genus Ifrita; species Ifrita kowaldi. The sequence continues at coordinate 15,632 of VZRS01003633.1, read as the reverse complement.
AGAACCACGGGGCTGCTCCGCTGCTTTTCCGCCCTGTGGGCCCTGCTCCTCCAGATCCTTCCTTCCGCAGCGTCCACGAGGAGCTCGTGTCATCCCGTGCCCAGCAGGATCGTGGGCACAGAGAAGGAGAGAGACAGGTGGGAAACGGAGAAATGGAGCTGGAGAATGGCAGAGAAGCCTTCAGCCACCTGAGCACTCCTGCCCTCACCTGGGGGAAGTTTAAAGGGCTTTTTTTGGGTGCTGCTCAGGGCAAACTGAGGCGTCTTCCAGAATGAGGCTGATTTCAGCCGAAAGCCTTTCCTTAAAAATAATCTTCCTCTTGGATCTCCAGGACAAGGGGAATAAACAGCCTAAAATCCAAGGCTGAGCTATTGTTTTCCAATCTGTTTTAGCCTTCATCTTGTTGGCAGGCTGCTTTAGAAAAGCAAAAGGTTAATGAGCCAATGTGCAGTGGGATTATTGCAGTAAAGATGACAGTGAACCAGTAATTACTAATTAGATGCAGTTTAACAGGAGGAACAAGTGAAATCTCCTCTTCACCAACTGTCAATAATTAGCAGATTTGGTGAGGTTGAAATGTGTCCACAGTTAAAAGGCTGATTTTTTAATGAAATGGCACTTGACAAAAGAGCTGTATGGAGGTCACCGCCATAGCCCTCGAGACGCTTCCCCATTCCATACTTAGGAGGGAAATCAGATGCAATCCAGCAGGGGGTCCCCATGGAACCATCCCTCCCTTGGGATTGCTGTGTGCAGGGGGGAGGGGAGCAGGAGGGATTCTCTGCAGTAATTTTGTCCAAGTTGGATGAGAAGCCAAGGAAGGGATTTGCCAGCTGCCATGGGGAAAAATGTTTGAGAAGTGAGAAGTTCTGCTTTGCTTCTGGGGCTGGGGAACGGTTTCCTGGGCGTCTGGGAACCCTTGGGATGGAGGCTGGGCTTGGAAGGAGCTCCTCTCAGCAAAGAAGTGGCACGAGGTCCTGAAGGGCTGGCAGGAGGTTGGAAGCTCAGTGGGAAGTGTCTCCCAAAGACTGCAGAGGATTCAAGCTGTGCCTCGGAGGTTGTTTCCTCCTGCTCCACCGGTGGCTTCGGAAGCACCAAGAGGTTCATCTGAGGTTTCTCTCCTGAGTGCTGACCCAGCTTATCTTTTGCCTAATCTTCTGGTTTATCTTCTGGTTTATCTTCTCTCTTATCTTCTGCCTTATCTTCTGGTTTATCTTCTTGCCTTTCCCTTGCTGACGAAGGCAGGAGTATCTTTGTTCTCCATGAGGACCTCGAATGAAGAGGTGATCCCAGGGGCTTCTTTAATGCCCGTAAATGATTTATTCGAGCAGAACCCCCAGGATTTACATGACAGCGAGTGGCTGAACACTGACATGGCTCAAGTAGGACTTGAGGGAAGATCTGAGGTATTTGGGAATGTGTTGAGGTCCTTTCCAGCCTTCAGATCAGGCTGGTGGTGCTCAGTGAGGTGTCTGGTGTTCCTTAGTAAGGATGGACTCGTTCCTGCGGAGGCTGGACAGTGAGTGACCCTTCCAGGGCATCGTGCTGCCCCTGGAAGGGTGCAGTGGTGGGAGAGGAGGTTGGTTTGGGGACAGCAGGGTGGTGCTGCCATGGCTGCACGCAGAGCTTGCACAGAACTCAGTGTGAGCTGCCAGCCCGTCTTTGATAAGAAATAAAGGCCTGAGGAAGTCCTAAACTGTACCTCCAACCCCAGCAGGATCGTCATGAGACCGAGGGCTCAATTCTGCTGTCTCATTTCCTCATCGGGACCAGAGGAACAGCCTCAAGTTGTGCCAGGGGAGGTTTAGGTTGGATTTAGGAAAAGATTCTTCCCCAAAAGGATGGTTGGGCACTGGCACAGCTGCCCAGGGGGAGTCCCCATCCCTGGAGGGATTTCAAAGCCCTGTGGATGTGGCACTTGGGGACCCAGGGCAGTGGTGGCCTGGGCAGTGCTGGGGATGGTTGGACTCTGTGATCTCACAGGACTTTTCCAACCCGAGCAGTTCCATGGCTCTGTGCAGAGATGGCCCCTCAGCCATGGAGCACAGCAGGAGGCCTCACCGTGCATCCCAAGGTGATCCCTGAACAGGGCAGGTTGGCCTGAGGCTGCTTCCCAAGGGATGAGCAGGGAGCCCGGACCCCAGGCTGGGCTGAACAGCCACTTCCTTGGCAAGGTTCCGATCTCCCTTGGTTTGAGACAGGATTATTTCACCATTTCTCCCTTCCTCTCCTGCTCTCACCACCCCTGGGCAACACCAGCCAGAAGCTGATGAGTTCCTGGCTCTTTCCCCCCTTCCCAGGTTTTCCTTCACCTGCTCCAGCTGTTGGGACAGAGGTCACAGCCCTGGGATGTGTTTCCCAAGGATCCAGACTCCACACACCACTCTCCCTTGGCCCCACCCTTCATTCCCTCAACAGTTTTTAGCTTCCTTCCAATTGCACCGTGCAGGAAAGCAGGAAAGCTGCTTCCAGGAGTCTGCCAGCACGGCGGGAGCATCACTGGGAGGATTTTGGTGGCCTGAACTGGTTTGGTTGTGTCTGTGGTTGTGCTCAGGCTTGGAGGGAGAAGTTCCAGGGGCTGGAAGGGTCTCTCCAGAGGATGGTGATGAGCTCTTGTTCGTTATCACGGGAGCTGCTGGTGCTGTTCCTGTGCTCTGTAGATGTCCATGGACCATTCCCAACCCGTCACAGCTCTCCTGCACAGGTTCTTCTGTCAGGAGCCATCTCTCCAGTGGAAGGTGTCCCAGCCCATGGCAGAGGTTGGAACTAGATGGCCTCCAAGGTCTCTTCCTTCCCATGATTCCATGATGGGCTCTTGGCTGCAGGGATCTGCCCCAGTTCCTGCTCCCACCTGGAGTTTCTCTCTCTGGCATCATCTCCACCAACAGAAAGAGACCTGGAGCTGGATTTGCTTTAGAGCTTGCAAGGTCAGACCACCCTCCATGGGATAAACTCCGGGTCAGCGTGACAGCAGAGCTTTTGGGGAGCTCAGGTGCGTTCAGGGCTAGGACAGAGGCAGGTTCACGTGCTCCAAACCTCCTTGAGGCAGTTCAGAGCATTCCTAGGTAAGAGTATTCCCAAAGGACACGGAGAGGGATGCCAGGCTTAGTCCTCTCCTCCCCTTCCAGCAGTGCTTTGTCCTGAGCTGCTGATCCAGCAGCCTCCAGCTGCCTCCTGCTTCAGGGAGGGCTTCAGGTCAGAGTCTGGTCCTTCTGCAGAGACCACACGACCCAGACATTCCAGACTCTACATGGCTGGGACATTCCAGCCAGGAAAACCCCCACATTCTCCTTTTTGTATTGTAACTCCTCATTCCCACCATGGGATGCTCTCTTAGGTTCTCCTGGGATGCAGCAGGTGTTGTGTCCCGGTAATTCCCTTCTGCCTGCTCCACCTGGTGGACTTCCAGGTGCAAATCCTTGGTGGTGATCCCACAGAGGCAGCACCTGCCTTGTCCCGGGGCCACCTCCCATTTCCCAAACTCATGGGGAAACTTTTCCCTGTGGTGCCCTCTGGATTCATGTCCCGGCACAACTGAAACTCCTCTTGACCAGGAGAGAAGGAAACAGTTTGGTAAAGCAAAGAACATTTCTGGATCACGGCATCTCCCATTTCCATGTCTTTTTTTTCCCCCACTTCCTTCTGAAAATCTCAAAATCAAAGCGTTTTCCTGCTCGCTCCCCAGTGCTCTGGGGCTGGGAGATCTCGGTCACTTCTTCTGGGAGCAAATGTCTGTCATAAAATCATGGGATCATGGAATGGTTTGGGTTGGAAAGATCTTAAAACTCATCTTGTTCTACCCCTGCCATGGGTAGGGACACCTCCCACTGTCCCAGGCTGCTCCAAGCCCCAGTGTCCAGCCTGGCCATGGACACTGCCAGGGATGGGGCATTTCCAAGGGGAAGAGGAGCAGGAGCAGGAAGAGGAAGGCTCTGGCCTTCAGGGACTCCATTATCACTGCTTAGGAGCCCCTGGGACACCTCAGGCTGGTCACATTTCCACCTGCTCCGCCTGTTTGGGTGATTATTGGGCTCGGTGACACCTCGGGGCTGGGGAAGGTCACGAGTGAGCCGAGCCCTGATGGCTCTGGGGGCTGTGCCTTTGTTCTCCCTTTGCTCCCTGTCCCGGGGGCTTTGATTTGTGACCCAGCTGGTTTTCGGTGGCCGCTCCTGGCAGTGCTCCTTTGTTCAGGAGCTGGACATTTTCCAGGCTCTGTCCCTAAGCCCCAGCTTTAAGGAGCAGCAGAGCGGGGTGGTGCCGGGCAGCAGGGCCTGCCCCGAGCTGCTCTGGGTGGTCAGCGGGGTGGCTGTGGGAGCACGGACCCCTCCGGAGCGCCCAGGGGCTCCGGCAGCCGTGTCAGACGGGATCTGGTTTCATGTTTATATCCCTGGCCCTGGGAGACAGGTTCAAGTATGTAAACTATCCCCCTGCGAGCACAGGCTGCTGCAGGTGTGTGGGTGCTGGTGGGCATAAAAAAACATTCCTGACACCAGCTCTTTTGAGGAGTCTTCACCTCCTGATGGCTATAAGCCATTAGGAGTCAAAAGAAAGAGCTGACATCCGACAAGTCCGGATAAACAGCTAAACATTAACCCTTAGAGCGGCTCGAAAAACAGACTTAAAAGGCTCTTTGTGGAAAGAAGCCATTTTTTTGCAGGCCTGTTAATTGCTGTCTTTCTTCAAGACACCTTTCAGCAGCAGCTACTGTAAACAGAGGGGCTCCTCCCCAGCACTTCCCCCAAGGATTCCTGCCCGGCCCTGGCCATGCCGGAGTCCTCCGGTGGCTCCTGGGCTTTGCTGCTTCACTCTGGGCCTGAAAGCCAAGTCCTTTCCCCTCTTCTGCCAGCCCACCCTGAGCACCCAGCCCGCTTTCTGGGAATCATGGAACACCCTGAGCTGGGATGATGAATGATCCACAAGGATCCCTGAGTCCAACTCCTGGCCCCCCACAGGAATCACTGATATCAGAAAAGTCCTTTAGTATCATCAAGCCCGACCATTCCCGGTCAGAGGCCTCTTTATTTGGTTCACCCCCAGATGTTCCCTGCCTGTTTCCTGCCTTAGCCCTCTCTTGTCACACAGGGTTGGATTTGTCCTTTTTGGTGTATTTGGAGTTGTTTTGGCTCATCTGAAACAACTCTGACTGCTCCAAGAGGTGCAGGATACAAAGGAAGGCAATCAGTTGTCCAGACTTGCCTGCTCGGGGCTGAGAATGCCTTATTAATCACATCTCACATATGTAATTATCTGTAATTGCTTTTTAAATCGTTTGGCTCCAGCAGCTTGTTCCTAGTGAGGCCGGTGGTCTGTGAGAGAAGGAAATGTGCAGGAGGCTGGGGTCTTGAGGACCTTGCTCAGCTTCCTTAAAGCACCAAGAGCATCCCTAAATCCCGATCTCCCATCGTGGTGCTCCTCATGAATACCAGGAGAATTTAAATCTCGATCTCCCATCGTGGTGTTCCTCATGAATACCAGGAGAATTCAGGGGCTGCTGTCTTCAGCAAATAGCAACAAATTCTTAAATTCTTTCTTCCTTGCCGGAGCTGCTGGAGGAATTCCTGCTAGAATGGACCTAAGGGCTCATTTTCATCCAAAGGGAAACTTCTTCATAATGTCCACATTCTAAAGTACGATTTTTTTTCTCTCAAGAGAGGAGAAACTCTGAGTGTCTTTGTAAGTGCTTTTCATCCCAGCAAGGATGAGGGATCGTAACCAAACTCTGCAATTCTGGGAGTTCTCAAGGCTGTATTTGAAGTGGGGTGGTGACTTTTCCACCAATCCATTGGCTCAGATGTTCCCAAAAATGTCTGCATCCTGTAAAGTGGGGGTTATTCCAGGAAGCCAGGGAGAAGTTTCTTTGGCCCTGTCCTGAGGAAGGTCCTGACCGGGTGAGGCCGTGTGCCCTGAGGTCACCACACGGCTGCTCCTGCCCTGTACCAGCCTAAAACCTTTCTGGAGCTGGTGTGGAAATGAATTTACTGTAGTAAACTGGGATTTACCCCGTGGGCACCCACCCCATCCCCTCGCACACCGAGCAAATGCTCTCCGGAGCAGAGGGGAAAAGGCTCAGCTCCTGCAAAGGCCTTTGGTGTCTCCTCTCTGGAACACAGACAGAAGGAACGTCTTTTGATCTTGCTATTTGAAGTCTTACGGTCTCAGAGCTTTTATTTGGGGTTTTTTGGTGGGTTTGGTTTAATACTTGAGGTTTCTGGTGCTGTGGGCAACCCTCTGCTTTCCCAGAAACTCACAGCTTCAAACTCACCGCTTCACGATGGGTTGGAGGTGGTGCCGTGCTTGGGGTTGACCTTCCAATTTTTATAAAGCTGGAAGTGCTGGGGGTCTCAGAGCTCGGTGTTAACCAAACCCACCAAAAACCCCAAATAGAGGCTTTGAGACCACAAGATTTCAAACAGCAAGAGCAAGAAGAAGTTCCTGCTGTCTGCCAGATGTCACTGATGTCACCTTGAGGCTCCAGAAGGGTCCCGGTGGGGCACTGGGAGGTGAGAGCGGGAACGTTCCTGGGGAATGGTTTGGGGATGACCACGGGGCTGGAGCTCGGGAGCTGCTGGGCTGCTCTGCTCCAGGACAGGCTGGGACACGCAGGGGATGGGGGTCACCTCCCAGCCCAGGTGTGGGGCTGTTCTCACACCTGCTGGCTCTGTTATCATCACTGTTATCATCGCTCATTCCGGAGCGCCGCGGACGCGCTGCGCGAGGGGAGCTCCCTGCTCCAGCCACAAATGCCACATTTCCCCTCTTCCCACCTGATCAAATGTTGAGGTCTTTGCTTCGTATTTTTCCTCAGGGAAGCTGTGCTGTGGTAATTTCCCAAAAGTGAGACTAAAAACTCCCGCCCTTGATTACAGAATCATGAAATTAGGTTGGAAAAGGCCTTTAAGATCATCGAATCCAGCCGTGAACCCAGCACCACCAAACTGCAGAACCACGGGAGCATTTAGGCTGGAAAAGGCCTTTAAAATCATCAAGTCCAACCATGAGCCCACCCCTGCCCAGCCCAGCGAAGTGAGGAAGTTTCAGTCCCAGAGCTGCCCCATAAATCCTGAAATCTGCTCTGCTTCAGGACAATCAGTTATTCCCATTTAAGCTGAGGGCAGGAACATCCCTGGCAAACAAAAAGTCTCCTGAAATGGAAAACCTTCAAAAGCCAGAACAGCCAAATGTCCCAGAACAGCCAAAGATTCCAACTTTCCTCCATTTTTATTGCCTGGAGAAGTTCTGGGAAGGCAGAAGGGAGGCGGATGCTCATAGTCAAAGCATCCATGGCAAAAAAAAGTCCCCTGTCAGCTCAAGAGTAGAATCATGGAATGGTTTGGGTTGGAAGGGACCTTAAAAATCCTCTCGTTTCTCACCTGTCCTACAGCAACTGGAGGTCGGTGCTGGTGGCCAAAGCATCCATGGCAAAGAAAAACCAGAAAAATCTTCTGGAATGGATAAATTTCAGGAGCCAGAACAGCCAAATATTCCAGAACAGCCAAATATTCCAACTTTCCTCCATTTTTATTGTTTAAGGAAAATGGAGAAGAATTTCAAGCTCTGGTGCTTTTTAGTTCCCTCTTCTCTGTGTCCAGCCCAGGGTGAGGCAGCAGCCCTGGGATCCAGCTCTGCTGGAAAAGTTGGTGACCACAGGTCCTGTCACAGGCAAAAAGCATTTCCATCTTTTCTCCCTTCTTTGGAACAATAGAAATGGAGGAAAGTTGGAATATTTGGCTGTTCTGGAATATTTGGCTGTTCTGGCTCCTGAAATTTATCCATTCCAGAAGATTTTTCTGGTTTTTCTTTGCCATGGGTGCTTTGGCCACCAGCACCCACCTCCAGCTGCTGTAGGACAGGAGAGAAATTAAATTACTTGTAAGGCCCCTTCCAAGCCAAACCGTTCCATGATTCCATGATTCCGCTCTCGAGCTGTCAGGAGACTTTCCATGGTTTTGTGAAAAACATTTTCACTAAATACAACATTTTTTATAATGAAAACTGAACATTTCTTTCAAAGACAGGGGTCAAAAAGACTTGAGAGAAACCTAAAATGAAGAGAACTGTACTGGTCAACACTTAAATTCAGGTTTTATTATTAATTTGAAGGAAAAGATTACAAAATTCAGGTTTCTCTCAAAATTGTTTCCCCCAACTCTGTGATTTGGGCAGCAAACTGAAAATCATTCATTTATAAATCATTCATTTGTGCTTCAGTCATGAGCACATCTCCCAGCCAGTGTGTCCAGTTTGGGGCACGGAGGGATTTCAACTGTGTGGAAAAACTGGGGAGTTGTCAGAAAAGAGCTTTAACGCCAATGTAGCTGAGGAGAACCAGAGGAGAACCAGAGTTTTGTCTGTCGGTTTTAACAAAGCTGAGCCGATAACCTTCGGACACTTGCATGGGAAGAAAATCTCTGGCAGCAGAGAGCTCCTCAGGGCAGCAAAGGGATAAATGCAGAGCTGGAATTCTGGATTTAGGAAAACACCAACCGTGGGGGTGGCTGCAGCAGGGCACTGAGAGGTCCTGGAGCTCCACAGCTGCTGGGGCTCTGCAACCAGAGGCTGGAGATCCCTTGAAAATTATTTTCTGTGCTATAGCCAAAAGGGTTTTGGGGGCATTTCCCAAATTCTCTCACCTGCCAGGTCACCTTCAGTTGGCTGCCGGTCTGTCACAACTCCGAGAGAAACTCCTTGGCAAACGCTGCTGTCCTCGTCTCATTCCTCAGGGATCCATCCATGGGGGACACTTGAATGGTTTGCGTGGGATGGGACCTGAAAACGATCTAATTCCACCCCCTGGTGTGAGCAGGGACACCTTCCATGGGCAGGGACACCTTCCATGGACACCTTCCATGGGCAGGGCACCTTCCATGAGCAGGGCATCTTCCATGGGCAGGGACACTTTCCATGGGCACCTTCCATGGTCAGGGAACCTTCCATGGTCAGGGACACCTTCCATGGGCAGGGACACCTTTCATGGGCCATGGGCAGGGACACCTTTCATGGGCAGGGGCACTTTCCATGGGCACCTTCTATGGGCAGGGAACCTTCCATGGGCAGGGCATCTTCCATGGTCAGGGACACCTTCCATGGACACCTTCCATGGGCAGGGACACTTTCCATGAACACCTTCCATGGGCACTTTCCATGGACAAGGACACTTTCCACGGACACCTTCCATGGACACTTTCCATGGGCAGGGACACCTTCCATGGACATCTTCCACCAGGACAGGTGCTCCAAGCCCCTTAACCCAAGGGGAACTGGTCAGAGACCCGAAATGCCACTGAGACACGCACAGATCCATGGGGCAGGATGGATCCATCCAAAGGGGCTGGGAGAACTGGTGGAAGGACTCACTGAGACCTCTCCATGGTTTATCAGCACTCCTGGATAACTGGGAATGTCCCAGTTGATTGGGAATGCAAATGGGTGGGGCCCTTGTGACAAGAAAGGGGCTGGAGCGTGTCCAGGGAAGGGAACGGGGCTGGGAAGGTGCTGGAGAATTCCTGAGGGAGCTGGAAAAGGGGCTCAGCCTGGAGAAAAGGAGGCTCAGGGGGGACCTTGTGGCTCTGCACAACTCCCTGACAGGAGGGGGCAGCCGGGGGGGGTCGGGCTCTGCTCCCAGGGAACAGGGACAGGAGGAGAGGGAACGGCCTCAGGCTGGGCCAGGGGAGGGGCAGGGGGGTCATCAGCAGGAATTTCCCCATGGAAAGGGTGGTCAGGGATTGGAAGTGCCCGGGGAGGTTTGGAGTCCCCATCCCTGGAGGGATTTAAAGCCGTGTGGATGTGGCCCTTGGGGACAGGGGCAGTGCTGGCCTGGGCAGTGCTGGGGATGGTTGGACTTTGTGATCTCAGAGCTCCTTTCCAGCTTCAAGGATTCCACGGTTCCGTGGTGCCACAGCCCTTCCTACACCTGGCTGAGCTTCCCAAGGGCCTGCAGAGCCTGGCCCTGCCCTTGGCTTTGTCCCGGTGACCAAAGGCCCAGCAGGAGATAGCTGAGAGCTGCTGGAAGGGCCAGGAGACCCTTCCCAGGCTCCAAAGGAGCCAGCAGCACCTCTCCCCGCTGGCAGCAGCAGAAGACGCAGTGACCATCCTGGTCCTCCCTTCCCCCAGCCCGGAGCAGCATCCGTCAGTCCCCATGACCCTCCCCCTCCCAAAATTGGCTGCTTTCTGCCTTCTTCTCCCCCCCTCCTTTTTTTTTTGGCTGAGTGATGAGCTGTATGCCAAATCCATCTGCTCCTGTCTCCCCTAGCTGCCTTCCATATCGTTCCAGGATCCCTGGCAGCGAGCCTAGACCTATCTCTCTCCCTGCACTCTCCGGAGCACATTCCTTTCTACACCTTTTCCCGAGCTGGGATAGAAATGAGTATCAACCCCAAACAAAAAGCATCTGCTTTCTGCCTGCTGCTGCCTCACCGGCCGCGCCTGCACGTTACACCCGTGTCAGCAGCCATGCAAAACACACACAACCCCCCGCTCGCATCCAACAGGGACCGACTGCCGGGATTTGGGGCGCCGGGAGCTCCCCCGCGCCCGCTCCCGCGCCGGCTCCGCAGCACCAGCTGTGACCACCGCACCATTTGTTCCTCCAGCCCACGCCAGCACTCGGAGCCAGTTCTTTATCACCCCAATTAGCCTTGTCTGAGCTGATGAGAGGAGAGAGGCTTCCACTGCAAGGCAGGGATGGGGGGAAGAGAGCTGGGGAGCCGTGGGTACCCGGGCGGCGATTCCCAGCTTTGTTCCCTGGCAGGGATGGATTTCAGCAGGTCGGGGGCACCGGTGCCGTCATTGCTGCCCTCCTGCCTGAGGTACCTGAGGGCTGCTGGTCCATAAACAGCTGCTGCAGAAGGTCAGGGCACAGAGTTTCTTGGGGTTTTCCCCCTTTTCCCTCGTGTACTTGGCTGTCTGCCGGAGGGAAAGGAGCATCCTCAGGCTTCACCTGCTCCCAGGTGCTGGGATGGGCTGGGGTTCATCCTGGCCACGTTTCTGGATGGGCTGGGAGGTGCACCCTGGCTGTGTCCCCCGTGAGGATCTCCCTGGAGCTATGGCAAAGCTTCCAGTGGCCTCACAGGGCGCTGCAGGAGTTCCCCCTTCTCCCACGGCCTCGTTAGAGCCTTTCCCATGTTGGATACCAGCTGTCAGTGCAGCCAGCAGCCCCAAATCCTGGGTTTGCCCCAAACAACCCCTCGTAGCACTGCCTGGGAATGGCGCTTCCCACCCTGGGTCCCTCAGTGCTGCGGTCCCTCCTGGACTTCTCCTGGATTCATTGCTGCAGGCCTTTTCCTGGTGACACCCCAGTGCCATCATCCCAAAGCTGAGAAGGGGATCCATCCTTTGCCCTGGCACAGACAGAGCTGGGAAGAAGAGGATGGACACGATTCGACCCCAGTCCCGTGGTGGGCACTTGGTTTGAAGGGATCCAGTCCCCTGTGTGGGACAGTGGGACAGGTCCCATCAGTGTTGGCCCACCAGGGTGGAAGCTGCTCCTCAGAGCAGCCTCCAAGGCAGGTGCTCCTCACAGAGGGGTTCCCAGCGTGGCTGTGACCATGACTGGGGCCATCTCGGAAGCTGAGACACCAAAACCTTGGCAAGGAACTGTGGTCTCCGCATGTGTCTCACAAGTCCATGGCCAGGGGAGGGTTGGCTGAGCAGGTCCAGGATTCTGGACAGCTGGAACGGCAATCTACACCAAAATGGGTGAAATTGCACTTTCCAACAAAAAACACCAACAGGGGAGTCAAAGGCTGACCTGCTGTACAGCAGGGTTGTGATCTAATGTTGTCTCAATACCTGTAACCCACCACCCTCTCCCTGTTCTTCTCCATCTGGTTTCCCAGTGGGAGGTGCAGGTTCCTCCTGATGGATTTCTGAGCGGCTTTCCCAGGTTCCCGTACATTTCCCCTTGGTGCAGATGCACCCCTTGGAGCTCCCGAGGCTCTAGAGCAGGTTTTAATCCCTGCTTGATTAAAGTCAGCCAGAAGGAGACCTGCAGAGGTGGCCCCAGTTCAACCAGTCACCCCCAGTTTCTCCAACATCTTCCCAGGCTTCGGGAGGGCGCTTGGGTTTGGTGTCACACAGCTCCAAAGGCCTTCAGAAAAAGCCCTCAGAGTCCATCGAGTCCAACCGTTCCCCAGCACTGCCAAGGCCAGCACTGCCCGTGTCCCCAGGTGCCACATCCGCGTGCTTTTTGAACACTTCCACCTTAGGCATGAATTCCCAGGTCCTTCTGCTCAGCCACCACAATCTGTCTCAGAACTATCCTCCCTCCATCCCACCCTTCCCAAACCCACCTCAGACCCTTCTGTACGGCCTTGCTGTGGATGAAGAACTCATCCCCCACGTGAGGAAAGGAGCCATTTCCCCCCTGGAGCAGGGGAAGGAGGCTGGAAGGATCTGCAGACAATTATCTCATCGCTTCCTTCCACCAAGACAATCTCAGCTCTGCCTAAACTATTCTTGATGGGTTCCCTGTAATTTGTGCTGAAAACTTCCCACCACAGACGCCCCACACCTTCCCCGAGCAGTCGGCTGCGATATTTTGCTCTTCCCACCAGGATACTCTTCCTGCTGTTCAGCTTGGATCGTGCTCGCTGCTTCTTGAATTGTGTCCCAAGAGAGCGTGAACACAACGCTGCTCCTTCCCTCTCCCCAGCCGCGTGCACATCCCAGCGCGCAGCCCCGCCGCCTCTCGCTCCAGCCTCGGCACATCCCCGTCCTCAGCGTTCCCCGGGGCTGTCAGAGCACTGATTTGGGGTGCACCAGGGCAGGTGGGACTTTCCCTGCAGCTCCCAGCTCTCCAGCCCCGTTGGAGAGGGTGGGACTGTGGGGCCTCTCCGTTAGGTTTCTGCAGAGACTTCCCAGGGGTGGGTTGGGTTTGGGCTGCCCCATTCCTCAAGCCCTCCGATGGGTGGTCAGCGCTGAACCACCGAGCTCCAGGTGGAATTAATTTCAAAGCACAGAACCCCAGGATCACTGAGGTTGGAAAAGCCCTCTGAGATCGCTGAGTCCAGCCTGTGACCGATCCCCACCTTGGCACCACATCCGGCCATTCCTCGAACCCCTCCCGGGCTGGCCACTCCACTTCCCACCCGGATATTTCCCTCCCGGTGCTTGAACCCACCCAGCCCCAAAACTTTGGAGCTTTTCTGTCTGTCCCTGGCAGAAAAACCCCCCCACAATGGGAAGAAAAGCTGCGTCAGAGGCAGGCAGAGTGGAGTTAATCCTCGCTCCGAAGGGATCCGTCGGATCCGGATCTCCTGCACCTTTCCCGGTGCTCTCCCGGCACAATGCTTCACTTTGTGCTGCAGCACTGAAAGGAATGGTGAAGTTGCTAATAATGGCACTAAAAGAAAATATGCTACATCTGTTATGGATAGCAGTACAAAATTAGCTGATCACACCTCTGACACCCAAGATGTCTTCACTTAAAATACTCGTTGGCTTTACTTTACATAATTTGCTGATTATATTTAAAAGAAATACAATTTTGCAATTACTGTTCTTTCTGGTGTGCTATCTATGCATCATTTTCTTTTTATGTTTATATATTTCTCCTTCATTAGTGCAGTCTGAAGGGTGATTAGATCCCTTCAAACATTTTACAGAGGTTAAACGTTGATTAAGATTTAATTATTACTGTAAATAGCTTGGAATGACATATGGTGCAAAAACCTGACATATGTGCATTTGAATAAATGAAGTGCTATTTCCCATGATGCTTCAGTAGCTGTTTAACAGCTTTGCTGAAGGGTTATGTTGCACCTCATGTTAAGATTGCTTTGATGTTATATTTTGTTGGGTTTTTGCAGCTGAAAGCTAAGAACAGTTTTTCCAGTTTTTAAAAACATTGAATATTTTAAATACCTAAATTGTTTTGCACAAATTTTTGCTAATTTGTCTAACTAGGTTAAACATTTTCAAAAGCATTTCGATTTTTAACGTGGGTTCCTCGCATTGTGTCAGCACCAGCGTGGGTTCAATGTATAGGGTTTCGAAAATTCTGGGCTTCCCGAGGTGCCCTGTCCCGGCTGCCAGCGGGGTCTTTGCTCGCTGTGGGGACCGGGAGCGCCACGGATCCCTCCCGGGAAGGCAGAGATTCCAAGTGATTTCAGAGCAGGGAAAAGCTCCAGGAGAAGCTGGTGGAGGGGAAAAAATTTAGGAAAGAGATGGGAGATTTCATGGAGATGGAGAAAGGGTCGGAAGGGTCTGGCTGTGAGGAGGGAGCCGGACGAGGCCGCTCCCTCGTGGCACCGCTCAGCCTTGGCTTTGCCGAGTCCAGCTTTGGGTACCGGATCCCTCCGAGCACCCCGGCTGCAGGGAGAGGCAGGGATGGAAAGCTGGGATGGGTGGGATGCGTTGGAGCCTCAGACACTCTATAATTCATTGAGCACTGCCAGGCAGCGAACGTGCAGCGTTTCGTGCGCTACAAACCCATCCAAATCGGGGGGGGCTGGAGGCTGGAGCACAGCAAAGCACATAAAACACCAGGAAAAGGTGTGATTGACGTGGAATTATTCACATCTCCTCCTTCCCCACATTAATCGATCGATCCGCGGAGCTCCTGCCGCAGCAGCTCCGTTCTGATCCCGCTCCTCTTTGCCTCCACAGATCGAGACGTCTCAGCTGGAGCCAGAGATCGCCATGGCCACCACCAGTAAGACCGTGGTCTACAATAAAGGGTTGTAAGTGGAAGAGGATCAGCCCAGCCCAGAAGATCTGGGGAGGGAAGAGGGGAAACTCCAGACCCCGACTGGGAGAAAGCGAACAACGACGACGAGATGAAATCATAGAGCTCAGTGGTAGGAACTGCTCCCGGCAGCCCGGGGCTGAATTAACACCTGCAGAGAACTGACACCTCACACCACTCACAAAGATTAATATTAAAAGTTTTAACTTAGCGACAGGAGCAGCAACTACAGCAAATAAAATCACGTCGAAACACTTTAGAACTAGCTGACAAAACTCAGAATCACTGGCACTGCATGGAGGGCGTTCAGGGGCGAGCTCACGTGCTCGGAGCTGACTGCGCAACGCAGGCGTCACCCAGCACTTCTTGTGTTCCGTGGGAATCCAGTCTCCACGCTGATGCTGCACAACGCCGACTCTGTGGAGACCGAGGGTGTGTGGATGGGATTGATCAGGTGATTGGGAAGTGCCCGGTATTGATCTCACGCCGATCCCACCCCAGCCGCCGTGCGCTGAAGAGGAATTCCCACATCCGTGTGCCCAGCGAAGGGCTCAGCTGTGCCCCTTCCATCCATCCCTCCTCCTCCTCCTCCTTCTGCAGATGCTCCTGGTGGCATCCTGCCTTTCACTGCGAGACTGGCTGTCCCTGGATCCCACCACCCCGAAATCCACAAGGGCTTTTGCCTGGATTTCAAGGTCCTGGAAAGCCAAGGTGCCCCACGTGGAGCCTTGGAGCAGAAGCGCTGCTGGAGCTGCTCTGTGCCTTTGCACAGCCCTGACGGGGGTTTGTCTCACCCAGCACAGACCCTCTGGCAGTTGCTGATCTCAGGTGGTTGGCTAAGCCACGCTTTGCTGAGCTGGGCTAAGGACAGGATGTGGTTTACGTTTGGATCGATCCCCAGCTGGGCAGGCAGTTGGACAAGGATCATTGCAGCCCCTTCCAACTGGAA
>VZRS01003623.1:328546-380550 GCA_013398055.1 Ifrita kowaldi | reverse complement strand
ATATATAATATATATATTACACAGCACTATCAAGCATTGTAGTTATTTCAGAATACTGTACATATGAATCAAATTAAGGAAACACAGCTATTAGGAGAAAATATGCAACTGAAAGCACTCCATTTTTCTTAATCCTAAATCTGACCTTGTTAACAAGCAGGTGCAAGACTTCACACTACAACCAAGAACAATAAAGAAGCATGCTGTCCTCATTTTTCCTCTAATTGTCCTTTTCTCAAAATCATATTAGTTCCCATTGGTTTTATGCGATATTCACCAGTATTATCTTTTGTTCTTTTAAAGGTTATTGTAGTCATGGAAATAGGAGTACAATCCTTTGATCTCTCACATCACACAAAAGTAATCTATGAGAATATAGCATATGCCACAGTATGAGAAATATATCCCAGTTGAATTCCTTAGTCAAAAGAATTATGTATCTATGGCATCCTCTGTGAAAGTTCTCTGCAGTGAATTATTCCTACTGTTGTTACTGAGCATAGCAATGAAAAGGCACAGCCAAAGAGCCACATGTATATACCTCAGGTAGGTAATGTCCTTATTAACTTGTCCTCTGCTCTTTACCAGGGTAAAAGATATCTGAAAGCCATTTATAATTTTAGAAGCAGTTAAAGCAGCCAGCAGCCAATTAAATGTTCTTTGTGGCATTTATCTTTAAGTTACCCTCTTGTTATCAAAGAGTGTAGCAAACAAGGTAACGAACAACAGAACGTAGTCCTGCCAAAACGCATGTCGTGGTCATTGCATCCAAAAGTGACTTACTGAACCCAAGTGGTTCAATTTACCTCTTTACACATTCTAAAATGATACAAAGGAAGAATAATGAAAAGCAGAATCAAAATCTACTTTTAAATTTTCAGAAGGAAAGCAGACGGATTTTCTATCTGAAAACATTTGCAGGAGAGCAAATGGGTGCATACAAGGATGACATTTAACAGTCATTTTTTTAAGATCTGTCATTTTAAAGAGGCAGCAAAGTCACAGAATTAGTGAAAGTAGTGAAACCCAACATTTACTCTTTGCTCAGCCAGGGATTTACTGTGTGGTCCATATAGCATTTTAAAAATACACGACACAATACCATTACATCAGATAATGACTACTTTGTGAATATTTTTGTTAGACTTCCTTTTATTAAACTGCTGATTTAGAAGCAATTGTAAGCAAAGTGGAAATCATGAAACTGTGTAGTCCCCAGTTCGCCACATAATAAAAAAAGACCCTTTTTTACTAATAAGCATTGTACTACCTTAAAAACATTGTTTGAAACCTTGGAAATAAGTGATTTAAGCATCCGGGGAATTTTTTCCTGCAATAAAATGCTTCCTCAGTCACTATCCTCTGCTTGATTTACACCATCCATGTAAGCTTAACTTTACAAAGTTTGTAGGCAGATGTGCAAAGGTCAAATTAAATCACCAGTAGATTTTCTAATTTTATTTCTTCTGTTGAAAAGATCATTAGGCATACGTGCAAGGTATCCACTAAATCACTAACAGATCGCCTAATCTCACTTCTGCCAGTCAAAAAATCTTTCCCACTATACTATAATATTATTATACCATCATACATGCTCCTCTCAATCACATTAGCCTCCCTAAAATGTGAATGCAGCAGAAAGTACAGTCAGACAAGGATCATGATTTATAATGATGGGCTGTGATTAATAGTCCAAACTACCTCTTAGGAAGCACGGTATCAAAAAGTACATTTGTGTCTTGTTTTTTTCATTATAAAAAATGAGAGCAAACAAAAGCTTATGTTTAATAAAGATCAGAATGTTTGCCCATATGGAAATATTTCCTATAGGAACCCTCATACTCTCCCACTATGATACTTACACCACTGTTTTCTCACAAAACAACCTTTTGTATTAGAAGGGAAATTATTGTTTTCCAATAATTGTGATGAATTATGATGATTTGAAAAGTTATTTTCTCAGCTCAGAGAGAGATTCATTAGTGCTAATAAAATACACATCGAGATATAACCAGATCCCTGTGATGCTGGCTATGAGTTTAACAGGTTAAAATTTCACAAAATGATGATAAAAATATTAAAACCTGCTGCTTCTCTTTAAAACATATAACCAACTTGCCATTCTACTAACATAAAACATGTTAAAGTGACAGTTCACATGAAAGAAGGAAAACAAGAAGCCTTCAGGGTTCTTACTTGAGTTCTTTGTGTAAAAAAACTTTCAGCTACACATACATAAAATTTGTGTTTTAAAAAATATTATATACTTATATAGTTTATAAATATATTTATAAATACAAATAGTATATTTAGATTATTTATAAAATAACACAAGGTGGAACTATCTCGATCTACAGACACCTTCTTTATAAAACAGTGTTGCCTCAAGGAAAGAGCTCAATACCCCGTGGAATGTATGATTCTAATTTTTATGAAGGAATCCCAGACATTTTCAGGATTTAAGAAAAACAGAAACACTATTTCCATGAAAATAAGCAAAAAAACCAAGCAAAATTTTACAAAAAAAAAAGTACAAACAAAAATCCAAAATAAAATCTCACAGAGTAGACATTAGCAGTACTTATTTTTCAGTCCTTTGCCTCCTGAACTCATTGAAAAAAAAAGCTTCTTATCTTGATCTGAACTACAGTCCCACTAGAAACTAATTTTCATCAATATTTCTTTTATTAAGTGCTAGTGTTGGTAATATGGGATCTGGCACAAATCGGCCATATTATACACCTTCATTAGTCTCAGGAGGCCCAATCCTGCAAACATGAATGCACACGTGTAACTTTACTCTGGCTAGTAGCCTAATTGACTTATTAATGAGTTAATATGTAAATATATTCATTTAATCAGTTGCAGGATCTGTCCCAAGTTTCCTGACAGCAGTCTTCCCAGGGACCTCAGTGGCCCCAGACTATGGATTTTGAAGACTGAGAGACACCTCTCCTGCTACAGAGTGTCTAGATCTGAAAACCAATTCATGCACTGAAGTTCAGCTTCTTTTTCCATCAGCACCACCAGCTGGAACAGCTAAAGAGATTAGGACCAAATTCTGAAAGCAATTATCCTGAAGAGAATAATTCAGAATCAACATTGCTAAAATACCTCAATTGTTGCTTGCCCTAACAGTACTTCACAGGAGCTTTTCTGTTTTTGGAGAGCCCGTTACAAGTTACCCTGAAGATATCAGGCTGGCTGTAAGGACACAGTTCTGTAGGGTGTCAGGTCTGCAAACACACCATAGGGGTTTCCTCACTTATTCCCACTTCAAAGAAGCATTAAGAACAATTTCTCTTTATTACAGTTTTTAACTAGATTTCTTTCCCCTGTGATGATTAATTAGGCGTTTGTTACAATTTGCTTTCTTTCCACCTCTAAGAATAAATGCACCCTTCTGCTAATCACACACAAACAAAATGTTTTGAAAAGTAATCACTTGCTAAAAAAAATGGAAATTGGGCTTCTGTGTTGTGAGGAATGTACACACATAGCACAGTGAAATTTAACACGGGTAAATGATCTGACTACCTCAAAGTGAAGTTTTTGCCTTCTTACAGTGGCCTTTCACCCTGCCCTTTCCTCCAATCTGAGGAGAGCTGATGTTGATGGAACATATAATGGCTCCTTTCCTGTGTAGTAAAGTCAGCAATAAAGCTCAGTAATTAAGGTGACCGGGGAGGCCCAGCCCAGCAGGCTAGTGGTGTGGCGAACACTTTCAGAACTTCAAACAATATCAAAGTCACTGAAAAACGGGCCTAGTTCAGGACTGGTTTGAATTAAGCCTCACTTCCACACGCACTTTTCAAATCCAAGCTCAAACAAGAAAGCCAAGGCCTTCTGGATTTCATTAGAGCCAATTATCTTATCTGTTTCATCTCAGGCCTGACCCTAAGGCTGGCAAACAGCTATTCAGTGCATTTGTGTGGTTGTTTGAGAAAGCCTCCAGCCAGCCAATGGCCTGAGGAACCGCTAATTAAAACACAGTTGCCCCCTGCCTCTAGTGATTAAATATTTTCAAGCTTTTGTAAATAATTTTTCCATTCTTTGCCCCAAGCCTCAGAGGTCCAATACATGCAGTAATTTATTTAGTTTGTCAAAGAATACTGCTGGAAATAAAACTATAATAGAAACTTAGGAAACTCTTATATCTTGCCTAACTTCTGCAAGTGACATTCTACAAGCTTGCACAACATGTATACTGTTTCTTATGTAATTAAGCCTTAATAACCTCATTGTGTTTGAAGCAATACAGTGTATAACAGGCCCTACATTTTGTTGACAGTCATCATGCTTCCTCAGATGTCAACAAGATATGTATGCTCATGGGCTTCATGAGATCGTAGATGCTGCAGATGTGATGCTGAGAGGTATCTGTGCTTCTGAGATGGATGGACTCTTCTGAGAGGCGGGATCACACTTCAAAAGCCTGTTTGGGAAGGACTGACTCCTACCAGTAGCTTACTTTTGGAACTGAAGAACAGCTCCAGAATACAGAGCCATGTCCCCATGTCCCAAATAAATTCTAGTAGTTAAAATTTGCATGAAAGACACCTGGGCTAGAGGACTTAATCCCTCCATCTCCCTTTCTCAAACCCTGGGAAGACACTGCCTTTTGCATGAGATCAGAGGACCTGATTCTAGCCTGGTTCTAGCATTGGTACCACACAGTGCTCCACCTCAAGTCATCCCGTGCCTCACATGCAGTCACTGTCACCAGTATTGAGAGTGTGGATCTCTCACGCAACGTGATGGGGAGAGGAACAACTTATATCTCCTAAACTAACCCCTTAACTCCTTACATCTTACTATTATTCTTAATAACAACAACAAACATATTTATATTAGTAAAATGCATTGGAGGTACTGTCACGAAGCAAACCAATCGCATAAAACACTGCACACAATGAATAAAAAAGATGGCTCACCTCTATGCACTCGATGGAGACTTGGGGAACTACAGGCAGAAGCTGTACATGCCGAAAAAACAGAAGCAATCTTAGCAGTACAGGAATTTAATTACTGTCCAGTTTTGTGTGAGGCAATATAGCAAAACAGAAATGTAATAAAATATTTCAAGGAAGCTAATGAACCAGTCTTGTAGCTGTTTATGAGAATACCCTACAAGTATGAATTTTATCACACAAAAAATCAGAAAACCTGTACCTGGTACCATATGGAAAATGAAATTCATAAGAGCATTCTGTGAATGACATTGCAATAATAAACAAAATGGCTGAAACTTAGAAATCACTTTAGGTGGTTGGAATGGTAATATATTCTGTATTTCAAAGACATGCTACAGAAAGAATTCGCAAAATTTAGACATTGCTGTGTTGTGACTTCCAACAGAGAAGGTCAAAGGTTACACAAGAACTTGCCTGACTGACAGGCAGAAAAATGGTTTTGCCTTTAGAGAGTGGCAGTAGTAATGGCTTGGGGATAAAAGTTTGGTAAAGTTGAGTTTCAACTAAATGCAGATTTCCTCAATTAGTATATAACAAAGTTACTATAAAATTTCATGATGTACAGAGGAGCCATACCTAGAACAGAGAAACCTTTGGTCGATAAACAATAATTCAATTTGCATTGTGGACAAACTGCCCTGCAGAAAACCACAAAGTAGGAGAAGATATCAAGACCAAAAGCAGAATGTCATGGAATCCCTGAAGAAAGATGAAGGAGGAAAATGTTGATTCTCCCAAAAGACAAGTTAAAGGAGATTTTCTGTGTTCAAGTCTGGGTGGAGGCCAGGGACTATCAAGCATGGAAGTCAGGGAAAGATGAATTTTCAAGAAAAATATCATCAGGATAAATAAAAGTGGATGACACACAGGCTAGGAAAAATGAGGGTAAAATGTAGACCCTGAGCTTTGGCCAGGCAGTATTTATGTTAAGAATGGTTTCAGAAGAAGGCTGAGATGCTTTTTTGGAGGAGATCTAGAATCAGAGGACAAACAGCAATATGAATACTCAGTGGTCTTGGGGATAGAGAGGAAGAAAGGAGAGAGGAAGATGGAGAGCTTAGCAGTACTTTTTCTTTACAATTAATCATGATTGTATTACAAGGGACAACAGCCTCTGGTCAGAGGAATGAGAGGTTAAATAGAAAAATAAGGGAAGAGAAAAGCTTATGTCCCAGGTAGATCAGCAGATGAAAGAGCATGAGGGCCTGGTAACAAGCAAAAGAGTTTTGAGAAAACTCAGATGCTTTTGAGCATCTGAGAAAAACAGATGAGGAGCAACTTTGTGATCAGAGGCATATGACAGAACTGTGGGAAGAAAAGGGACGTTACAGATGCTACAGAGAACTTGATGAGTGATCAAATTATGACTCCAAGAGAGAAATGTGAAAGTGGAAGGGTGGAGGAGAGGAACAGGGAGTATTAGCAATCTTGGAAAATTATTTATACCGCTTGGTGCTATTAGAAATGTATTTCCAATCTTCGGGTCTTTCCAATCTCTTCCAATCTACTACAGTCCAAGTACTTCCAATCCAAAATTTGCTTTGCAAGACCACAAAAGACAGCATAAAAAATTCTGGGTTTGTTCAGCAAGTTTTTACCTAGTGGCCAATGACTGAACAGAGCAAATCAAAACTAACTGAAGAACACTCATCTGTGTCATGGTTTTAGTTTCAGGGGCAGTTAATACTTAGCAGTGGCCCATTTGATGGTACAGAATGAGAATGAAATCACTGCATTCTTGATTAGTTTGCAAATTAAAGGGTCTTCAAGCTATTACAAATTCTGCATTTCTTTTGCTGTCTGTTTGCAGTTTCTAACAAGAATTACACTGAAAATGATGGGCAACTTTTTGAAATATTTTTTCTTTGTTGAAAGAAAATGAGGCAAACGGTCAGATAATAAACCATCATTTTCATATCCAGAGGGAATCAGTTTCCATAGAGAGTTCATCACACAGAAAGTGAGGTACATGTTAATGAAGCATGAGGAACAAGAAATCCCTGTGACAGGAATCGAAGCACTTGCTGAGGTTCAACAATATTCTTAGCAATACGATCTTAATCTGTAAACATCTTGATTGAAGAAGTAGGATGGTTAGACTAGATAGGGTGGTAATTGGCCCCCACTCTCCTGTTAGCCTAATAATCCAGAACTAGAACACTAACTTCTTCAAGAAATGTACTATTTTACTAAAACATAATCTTTTTGCATATTTGCATCTCCTTGATATTCTTTCAGAGACTTAAGCATGAGGAAAAGAAAACCCCAAAACATTCCAAATAATCTGACAGCAAAGGCATTCATTTCAGATGTGTTGAGGTCAGATTCAATCCCCTGAGTTGCAGTAATGGGGGACAAGATACTATCTTCATTCTTTCACAGTATCACAGAATCATCAGGCTGGAAGAGACCTTCAAGACCAGCTTGTCGAACTGTCATCCCCACACCACTATAATCACCCCTAAACCATATCCCCAAGTGTCACATCCAGACACCTCTTGAACACTTCCAGAGACAGTGACTCTACCACCTCCCTGGGCAACTTCCAATGACAATTCCCATGTCAAACCCCTTATTAACTGATTTTTTTGCCCCTAATCTCCAATATGAACCTCCCCTGGTGCAATTTAAGGCAAAATCCAATCCCAAAGGGTTGGGATTTTTCACTTAAAGTTTTCTAGCTTCCTAGAGTGATGTCCTCACCAAGAGGTTAGACATGAACACTGTCATAAAACGGTTAGAAACACAAACACTTAGTTGTTTTCTTGGAAAATTTCAATAGTTTTGGTTTTGTTCCAGTGTAGAAGAAAATCACATGTCATAACCACCGACAGTTGCTGCTTACTGGAAGTGCTGTCTTTAGTAATCTCTACTTCAGTAATGCACTCCCTGCACAGGAGGGACACAGCACCAGAATCCAGCCAACTTACTGACAGGGAGAAAAAGAACCAAATAAGCTGCATCTTCCCTTCAGCCCTCCACCTTCTATCTTCTGATAAGCATGTACATTCCTATTTGCATGACACAGGAGAAATGCATCCCAGACATTGCTATTTTCAACCTGCCTTATCCTATGCTGTAATTCATTTGCTTTCATTTTCCATTATTTTTTTACAAATTTATAATTTTGGTAACTTTATTTTAACAGCTGATATAAATATCACTGGAAGGCTTGTGGTAGGTAAGCATATGAATCATCTAATAAGATCCTTCAAAAGCTTACTTTGTTTCAAGGCATAACAACTCATGAAACTGCTTGTATATAATCTTAAATATTTAGCTGCTTAATTAGGTTAAATGTAGTCACAGTTTCTAAGATAAAAGCCTGCCACATTTACTCGGTGAAAAGCCTCTGATTTTACAAACTCTTTTAACAATGATTTTTGCAAGAAGCTACTATTTTGTATAAGTAACAACTCAGTATCTTAGCTATGAATTATGGCGTTGTGCACAACCAAGACCTGCATAGACTAATAACACAAATGATCAATTTGCTTCTAAATCCTAAACCTAGTATATGTGATCACAAGACAAAGACCCCACTTTGTCTGAAAAAAATATACACAATGGTAAGTCACTCTACAACTGAACATTTTTCTTATACTGCCTGTAAAATTAATGTCTCAGAGTTTGAAGTCTGACAGATTCCCTCACACTGGGTAACGACTTACTATCCAAGAAGCTGCACTGATTTAATGGGATTACTGATGGCTAATACCACATAATGATGAGTCACAGACCTCCCTGTACTTATTCATTAGACATCTATTTTTGAGATATTTATGTTTTCATAGTTTCAAACATCTCTCCACAGGAGTAAAGGCTGACTTCAAAAAGTAATGAAATACTTGGAGTTAGGGCTCCAACAATATCCAGTAACAAGAATCCTCAAAAGATCTTGCAGCACTGAGCACAGTGCTATTCAGCATAAGTCATGATTTTAAAATCTGACTCCTGCCAGATTTTTCTATTTTTCCTCAGAATTACTGAAGCTTTATTTTCTAGAATATATTTTCCATGAAAAATGCATATTCCTTTCATGCAATTATTGTATAGGCAAAGTGTAGCACAGGCACACAAAATTATTAGAATAAAAAAATATCTCCAAGGAATTATTTTTGCAAAGGCATGAGAACATCTATAAGCACAGACATGCCCTGGAGGTACCCACACAAACTAACACTGAGACACAGGTGCGTGAGCACACCAGAACCTCACAATACTTCTTTGCAATCCTGCTTAGATTTGAAAGCAACAGAATATAAACTCCTATTTCTTTTTCTTCTCTAAGTGTTAAAAGAAGAATAGTGGAGGTCTCATTAGCTAAGCTAGCTAAAGAAAGCATGAATAAGAACTGTGTATCTGAAAGGCCTCTGTTTCTGCTGTTCTTGAAACAACACTTCTGTCTGATTCTGGATAATGGGCTTTTAATAAAAATATCCACCAAAGGAAAACAATTAAACAATACATAAAGCACCAGGGTGCAATCTAGTGGTTCTGTTACAGTCTGGAGCTGTTCCAGCAGAGAACATGTGGATATTTTTTACAGGCTGCAGTGTAGTTCTCAAAAGTTATTATAAAGCAACAAAATTTAAATTGGGACTGGACATCTATACAATCACTCAGTGTTGCTGTAGGACTTTTAATTCTGACCTGAAGCTTATCTCCATGTAAAGACTTTTATTATCTTTTATTTATCTCCATATTTTGACTTTTAGGATAAAAGTATCTTCTCCACTCTTGTTGCTGTTTAGTTTCTTCCAGGATGTTTTTGGTGATATTTCTCAACTTTTCCATCAAAGTATTTGACAATATGGCAGTTCTTTATCCCTACACCTCAATTCTTTCATCTTTCTGGCTTAATAAAAATTGGAAAATGGTTATATTGGAAAAGAGTTCAGATACTTTTCAGTACTTTGAAACTACAGACCATGTATGGCTTGGGGTTTTAATCATATAGTTTTTAACCTGAAGCACATAAACCTGACACATACCATATTTTATTATCCTTTCTCCTCCACCCCCTACTCTGCCATGTCAATAAAAGAAACTGTGCATCTGTAGAAAAGTAAGCCAACACTAATTAATTTCTGTAATGAACGGCTTCACTTTTGTAGTTCCAGTGAATTAAAGGAGCACCATATACAGTTTTAAAAACGCTGGTACAGTAAAGGTGAAAATTTCGGGTATTTCAGTTAGAAGAAGTTAGATTTTCCAAATAGAAAGAAGTAGGAAGAACAAGAGCTTGCAGGTTATAAACACTGTTGCCAGTTTTAGTTTTATGGTGAACTTTGAAGTATAACAAAATGCTGAAAAGCTGTTTATACCACTGTTTCAAATGCTTTTAACTCTGCTTCTCCATTTCCTAAGGACTCAATGCTCAAAACATTTGTCAAGAAAAAAAAGGCACAAAAATTTACCATTGTTACAAAACCTTCCTTACCACACTCAAAAAAATATTCTAAAGTCACAAATCATCAGGACTATTGAATGTTCACATATGAAACTTATACACAAAGCAGATTTAAAAATTATTCCAAGCAGACTTCTACCTTCTTCAAACTTCTTCGAAAGAAACTGCTCAGGCAACCCTAAGTTATCTTTCTATAGCTGTTTGGTACATCTTTATTTGAATTCTTCTAAAACATTTTCTGTGGCAGAAGGGAAAACAGAGACATCTCTGGTTGAAATGCACATCTTTTAATGACACCTGGTAGAAGTGACAAGGTCAGAAATTAAAAACTGGTTGAAACTGTAACTTAAAACTGCAGAATGCTATGTGTGTCTGAAAGCAAACTGTATAAATCCATACGGAAACTATTGTTTAGATTTCCTAGAGCTTCCATGACTGTGTTGTCTTCAGCCATATTTTTCTTCCTATATGCATTGCCCTTGACAATGCAGAAGGACTGTGGATAACCAGCCGTCTCAATAATGTCCACCTCCATTTGGGTAAATCACTGTCTGCCTGTCATACATGACTCAGAGATTCTACCTTCCTCTATACACAGTGAAATGCTGAAGGTTTTTCTGTCAACAAATAGACGAGAGAATCAACTATAGCTGAGACAACTTTTAGCAGTTATTACAAAGCAATACACTGAGATTTAAATAATTAGTTTCCATTAGTAAGGATAAGCATGGCATTTGGCTAGTCTAAGGCTAGTGTGAATAGAGTTCACTGATAGCACAATAGATCAAAATTCTGAAGATGTTACTGGAGTCTACTTCTAGTTCTTTTATTGACTCATGAGGCTGAGTAACTAACTCGAGGGCTTTTAACCCCTCCCATACTTTTTTCCTTTTATCTCTTTGGAGAGATATCAAACATTATCAAACATTTGAATCAGAAACTTAGTCTTATAATAGTTTTTAGACCTCATCTAGTATGATATCACCTCAGCAGCAGCCTCTGGACATTACAGTCATAAAAAATTAATAGCATTAAGTTATGGGAATTAGGAATCATTGTTTAAAAGAACTTTATACTCAAACACTACTCTTGGTGGAATTCATTAAACATCACAATACAGCATTGTATCATGACTTACTTTAAATAGTTAGGTACAGCTAGGAAAAAATGTTGATTTTTGTCTTCTACATTCTTTTGTTATGTTTATCAGAAACCAAGGTTTCTACTCAGAGGGTTATACAACATTGCAGAGCAGTGATGCCAAAGACAGCCATAATAATATTCAAAATAATATAAATCGATGGTTCGCCCTCATGTGGTGTATTTAGCTCATTTCCAGAAAACAGCCAAGCCTCAGCAATGAGCAATTAAAGTGATTTGGCAACTGGATACATTTCTAAATGAAGAGAGATTGAAAAAGACCAGAAATATTGTATTTTGAGAGAAGAAAAATAGGAAAGGACATGACACAGATCATACAAATGTATTTAAAATAATAAATGTGGATAGGCAAGAATGTGGGCTTCATCTACACATGCAATACATAAACAAGTGGACATTTAATGAAAGTGGAAGACTAGTGATTTGAGCTAAAACAAAGAATTTTTGTTTTTCAGACACACATACTTAAGGCCACGAAATTCAATACCAACAGGATACATGAAACTTCTTAAAGTTATCTCAAATTCCTTAGTGAACAAAAAGTTTTAAAGGTAAAATTTAGAAGAAAATTAAATTAATAAGCAAAAATACATGCTATGTATATTTCTATTAAAAAACTATAAGGCAAATATAGCAATATCGTGTTCTTAGAGTTTATGTATTGAATTCTAACGTAAACAGGAAAGAAAAATAACAGTCAATACCTATGCTGAAATAGGGTTAACGAGGACAATATATATGAAAACCTCAAAATACATTTACAAAGTTTTCATTTGAAATGTCAAAATTAAATGTCATCAGATCTGCAAATGCAAAACTACGGAAAAAACATCAATACAATGTTTCAAATGAACTTAACTATGCCCTGCATGGCCACAAGACGACAATGAATATTTTTTGTTAATATTTTTGAGCACAGAATAGAATACAGACAGTTTTAAACATATTTATTTTCTCCCAAAACAAGCACTAAGAACTGCAAGACAGGATGAAGATTTTCTGCACACCTTTGTTTTTTTTCATTTTCACATTTTAACACATGTAATTTCAAGCATGATTTTAATTTTTAACTTCATTTAAAATTATATTTCGGGGTAACAAAACGTGCTATATTTTAAATTAAATCATGGATATAGTTCATCCTTAACTCTGCCTTATTCCCACCCATTTCTTTTGAATTTGCTCCCCTTCTTAAATTAAAATCAAACATGCGACTGCTAAAAGATAATATTATTATGAGCTACTTCTAATC
Source organism: Ifrita kowaldi (assembly GCA_013398055.1). Lineage (NCBI taxonomy): Eukaryota > Metazoa > Chordata > Aves > Passeriformes > Cinclosomatidae > Ifrita > Ifrita kowaldi. The sequence goes on along the minus strand of VZRS01003623.1, from coordinate 367,751 downwards.
ATTCCAAGAATCACACACACATATATGTTTCATTTTATGCAAGTTTTACGGACAGGTTCATTAATATGCTGTGGCTGTTTTATGCTGCTCTGGAGTAGTGAACAGCAGCCAGAACATACTGGCTGGTTAAGCTAAATTTACAACTCCTTTGTTGAATAAAAGCTGTGCAAAGCAGTTGGAAGGGACAGCCCAGTTTGCTTCTGTCTCTTGCTTCTCCTTCACTCTCCTGAACACTCTCATTTGTTTCCACTGCCTCCTGCATCTTCTGTATTCAACTCTATGGAAACACATCTCTCCCGTCCCCTGCAAACTCCAAGTACACGCATAGACGCATGTCCATGTACAACACAGACCTGAGCCTCTTTCTGCTGTCTGCTTTACTGAGCACATCTGGTGTAATGTGGAGCTTATGAAAATAATTATTTGAACATTACTAGTCAGCCATTGCTCTTAGTTTTTTTCTAGAACAGCTGGCAGAAGAGAGTGGATTACATCCTCATAAACTCGAGTGTAAAATCATCCTCTTAGAAAACAGCCACCATTTCCTTTTGCTTTCAAAGAGATTAAAGCAAATTTAACCTGAATAGGTGGAAGTAAATGATGAAACAAATTCTCTAGAGGGATACTTCAGACCTTGAAAATAATGGAAAAGAGATGTGCATTTTTGTTATCTTAGGAGGAAAGAAGAGCTGTCTGCCCTTTAGAAAAACGTCATTATTTCAAGGATTTTTGTATCTTGGCTACTTCCTGAACTATGGTAAACATCAAACAACACTCTTCTGGCAAAATTAAATGGTATAGTGATTTGATTACTGCAATTATTTCCCATTCTACAGAAACTTCTCTCTCCTACATTTGCTACTACCTCCTTGTAGTTGGCACGAGCAAACTTATTTTCTTAGTAGGAATAAGAAAGAAATGAAAACATATTCTTTTATAAATGAATGAGCAGTCTTCATCTTTGAATTGGCTACAGACACTTAAATTTGATTTGGCAACAGAAAGAGTTAGCTCAAAAATGCAATAAACTCTTCCTGTAGCACTGAAATCAAAATGGCAGACACAAACCTTAATTTTTCCTGTTTCCCACTATAGTCTCAGTGCAGCCACTCACTAAGCGTGCCATTGAAGTGATTACTCTGTGTTATGCTTTCAAATTTTTCTGCATTTTTACACATGAAAGTTGTTTTTTCCTGAAGAAATAGAAATATTTTCTCTAACAGTTTGGAGGAAGATTGAGGTGGAGCATTATTCAGTCCTATAAAGATTTACATAAAATAGATTTACATAAAATAGATTTATCTGGTTATTCACGCAGTGGAAAATAAGTGGTATTCTGCTACCCGCATGTATACATGTATGTGTGTGTGTGTAAATGCTTCTACAAATATATTCTGACCTAAAAACAATGTACCAGATATCAAGTACATCATCATATATAATACCTGGTTATGAGCTAAGCTCTAGAGACAGAAAAAAAAGCTTTGGTCTCTTTTTCTGTGGACATTATCATTCAGAAGGATCTCTGCTGTGAAATTTGACAGTCAATCAGGCAATAACGAGCTACCTAGTGTCAAGGCTGCTGACACTTCAAATACATGCTTGGCGCAATTCTAGGATGAAATTAGGGCTCTGCTGGTGAGAAAGTGAAAGCTGTGTGCACCCCCTGGGGAGTTTTAGATTATTTCAATGCAAATTTCTCAGTTCCTAAGATCTCAAAGGATTAGACTCTGGTGCCAGCCAGTAAGCAGGCAGCCTTGGCTTCTCTCCAAACAGGCTCCACCCACCTGCAAATTTACACCTTGGTTATGGTGGGGAGGACCTTCACCAGTATCCACTCCTGCCTTCACTAGGGACCAAATACTGCCCAACTTCTCTGTCTAGTGGTAGGTATAAAGAGAAAATCTCTCCATTTGTCCCTTATTTTTCTCACAAGATTGAAGATGTTCAAAATTTTCTCCACACCTTAGTTTGGATCTTCTCTGTAAGTCTGTCTATGAAAGCATGTAATCTAATATAAAAAAACAAATAACATTTTTCTATCTCTGAAACTCACTTATTTTCTTAAAAACTGACTTGTTGCAGGCAGAAACTCCAAAACAACAACTGCCTTGTTGGGAGAGCCTGGCAAGTCTTCTATTGATTCTCTGGACTGTGTACCTCTCTTGCCAGTCTACTGTCTCACAATTCTGTTCTGGCCAAACTGACGACTTAGGCTACATCATGTGTGACATTTTGGATAACAGCAAGGGTAGATTCTGGCCCATGGATAAAGTGTCTCTTTACTAGGAGCTGTAAATTTACCTACCACTCAGACCAGATCTACAGAAAACAGCTACCTGGTCTATCCTAGGTAATTCACAGATTTTTGTATCCACTTGTCAAAGTTTCATGCTGTTTGCTTCAATGATCTCCATTCAAAACTGTCATACCAGTCATACTAAATCCATGTCAGCATGACCTACAGAGGGCACAAAGACTATGATCAGGTCAAAAGGGGCTGAGAGTGTAGGGAAACATTTCCTGTTGTTGCTTGGAGAAAAACATTCACATTCATTACAACATTAATCACAAAGTTAAACGGATGTATTTAAAATAGCAACATTAAATTTTTCACCATCAGAAATTTTTCAAAAGGAGATTCTAAACTGAAATTTGAATTTATTTGCCTTTAAAAAAATACAGTTAAGTTTACGTCTGCATGTGATTGGTCAGAGTGTAGTAAGTTACATGAATTTTATTTTCCTCAATAGTGCTGCTTTGCTTAGGAACAGACACTGAAAATCCCTCTAACCCTGAAGCAGAGTAATAGGCATAGCAGCAGTACTAGCTGCTCCCAATGATTTACTAGTGTGCCTTAAAATGGAACCGTGGAGTACCTATTTGTAAATGCACTATTAAGCCCAGGTATTTGTCATCAGGATAGCAGGGGTACCAATTACGGTTACGGGCTCAGTATGTGAGTCTTCTGTTGAATAAACTGGGACCACCATTCTCTGCATCATTAGATGGCCACATTATCATTAGTGGGACGGTTTGGACCCAAACCAAGAATGTTGGGGTGGAAATACCAGATATATTAATATCAGACAATAATACCAGTGATTTGAGCCATCCAGTTCCTTAACTTATGTAAAAATCTCACAAAAGTAGAGGAAACATCTTGGAAAAGAGCTTGAGTCACTTGAGTGTAGAAAATTTGGAGCCCGCCACTTACCATTTGTTTACACTCTTTTTAAATACAGACAAATTTTCCACAATAACAGTGGGATATTGTGAATATCTAAGGCTATTTCTCTGACTAGGGCTTAGACTCTGATTTCAGGTGTTGTTTATCAGAAACTCTGCATATTATTTCATGGGCTGCACAGAAGTTCTTTGGAAAAAAATCCAAAAAACACACACACAAAAACCCCAACAAACAAAACAAGAGTTTTGTGGGGTTTTGTGGTGTTTTTTCAATAGAATATAGTCAAAAACTGTATAAGGTAATTGCACTACTTCAAACTAAATTGAAAGAGGTTAGAGATACACGTTGGTTTCCTCATTGCCTTTATTGCACATCATTCTCTTCTAAATGAAACCCCTTTTCAAAGGTGTAGCATTTGCCCAAACTTGAAAGATGAACCCTTCACCTTCCCTAAACTTCACTAAACCCTTCCACTGGACTGCTTTGCAGTGAAAGGAAATGGTGTATGGACAGGACACTGAAACTCCAAAAGATAGTGTTTTAGACCATTCTTATCTCCTCTGGTCCCATGAAAATAAGACTGAATAGATTATGATGCATCACCTATGAAAGAATAAAATTTCATTTATGGATGAGCTATTGAAAATATTCATTATGAGTGAGCAAAGAGAAATAGAGCATGCAACATTTCCTATCATTCTTATTGCAGTATTTCAAAATTATTTACTTTTAATTAAATAACACTTTATTGCAATTTGTAGGAAAAAAAACTAATGGTCAGATCTGTGAACATCATAATGAGTCTTTTAAGTGAATGAGAAACACTGGATTTGGACCATACTTCATAGTGCTTTCTGTCTGCTCTGCTGGCACGTAACTGCAATCAAAATGAACCTGAACAGTAATTTTCTTCTGCCTGGTATAAATACTTACATTTAAATTTTATAGATAGAGAAGTAAGCAAGCTCAAAGTAATTTTACTGGCATGGCATAATAATGAAAACAGAACTGACCAATTAAATAATTAGAATTTTTTTTTGTTGATTCTGCATGGATGATCACAACAATTAAATTACCCATTTATTTTAATTTACTAAACTCTCAAATACTGGGATACCAGGATTAAGTTAGTTTCACCACGGATTATTCTCCTGACTTTCAATATTACATTAGCTCTTATTCATGTGCTTTTGTTCTACAAACAGTTTTCAAAACTCTAAATGGTACCAACCTGAATGCTGTGAGATACTCAACATCACCCATAGGAGGATCCAAGCCACCTGTCCAAGCAATATTTATGTTATACCCTTCACCAGGGCCACTTCCAACCTGAAAAATAGAAATAAAATGCCAAAAGGAGTGAAAAAGAGGAAAAAGGAGGAGGAAAAGAGAGAGGCAAAGGGGAGGAAAGAAAAATTCTCAAATGTGCTTTAGAAACAAACATCAAACAACATGTCAGATCAGCCTTGTTTGACAAGGACTGCTCTGGGTTATGCACTTGTTCTCCACTGGTCCCCTGCTCCCAGTGGACAATTTGGTAATCTGGTGTAATTTAAAGAATGAGGGAAGGACAAGAAAATTAGGGGTAATCATGCAATGCAATTACCTGAAAGATACAAATAAAAATGGGGCTCTAAAGAAATAAACCTAACCTCATTTGGGGCTCCACTGCCGGGGAAGAAGTTGCCTTCATCATAGCGATGGAGGGAAACATACAGGATGCTGGGGTCAGCATAAAAAGCCTGCTGTGTACCGTTGCCATGGTGAACATCCTAAAGGAGAAAGAAAACAGATGACAAATGTAATAATGTCCAACTCAGTGTAGAGAGCTCAGTTCTGCTTTCTTTTACACCCCCCTCCTCTCCCTCTCTCTCTCTCTCTCTCAGTTTCTCTCCCTCTCCCTTGCCCTCCTTTTGTCTTTCCCTTTCCCCCTCCCTTCACCACCCCATACTTCCTGAACTTTCAGGCAAATTACTCTTTAATGCACTCATTTTTTAAACTGGCTTCTAAAAATCAGGAAACCATAGTGAGCGTGCCCTGGAGACTCCAGATGAGCAGTCATTGAGAAATCCCAGTCCTTTTGTACAATTAGATATTTATACACCGGCTCTTTGTACTCCTTGCCTCAGTGATGGAATCTAGCATCCTGTTTTATGGAGGAATTTTATGACTTATTAACTGCCAACAGTTCATAACCCCTCAGGCTTAATTAACTAGCCTCATTGGCCCTTGAAGAAAGACTAATGTTTAAACTACAAACTAGTATTTTGCAGAAGGATCTATGGTTTACAGAGCTTTTTCACAATTCTTGACAGAACACTAAACATAAGAGTATTCATTGATTTGCCAAGTTCCACTATTGAGGTCAAAGGCTCTGCGACCAGCTGAGTAAATTGGCTTTCTTGAAACATTCAGTTCAGTTCAGTCCCTCAGCAGTTAGATCCACATCAAAAGAGATGCCAGATGCGGAAAGGACTTCATACTTCATTTTTGCAAAATCATGACGGCAACAGTTGAAGACATAGGAACATGATCTCATTAGCTATTAAATCATCTGGCAGATAGGATGGTGCCTTCCACAATCAAGGAGTGACCTTGGCCAGTCTCCATATTTCAAACATTATATAACGACAGTGAATGAAATTCTGTCATTAAATAAAATGCTGACAAAGAAATGCTGACAGTATATCTATAACAAAGGCTGATGATGCAGACTTTTCCTTTTTTTTAGTTTGTTTTCACTACTATTCTGTGTGGTTAGACGCACAAGAATTTTACAAGTGAAAACGGAAAATCCACTTGCCTTTCAGTAAAAGAAAAGTAAAAAAAAACCCCTCCATTTGAAATTTCTGATTTAGAGAATTAAGGGGGACTCACAAAACACACTGAATGGCAACACTGTCACTGTCACCCAGGCTGTATTTATTTTATAAACATTATGAGGTCTAAATCAAATCTAGTGTCCAAGAAACAAAGGTCACATTTTCCTCAAAATGCCTAGTCTCCAGGAAGGCTCAAGTTGCACCTCAAGGTGTGCACTGCCGATAGCACAGCAAGCACTGACCATTGCTTGCCCTCCTTGCCAGCTGATGCAGCCCATGGGTTTCACCCACATTGTTCAGAACTCTCTACACTGATTGAATCCTACTTGTACTGCATTGTGTTTGACTTGGACCTCCTCTGGGACCTCTGTAGGGTAATATTATAAGAGTTTCTTTTCTATGTTGAAAGTACTTGAAACAACATGAGGATGGAGTTACAGCCCAACTGTGACTTAATGCCAAGGTTAAATGTAACACATTAGATGTGCAAAGGAGAACACACTGGTATGAGGGTGTTGGAGATTTCAAGGCCGCCAGTGTAGTGTTAGATGGTTCTGACTGGCAAATGAAGTAAAATCTGGCATGCAGACTAATCCCAGAATCCCATTCAGTCTTCAGCTGAGACTGAATTAATTGGTTTACTCCAAAACAGACTCAAATCCTGCTGGCATAAATGCAAGTATGGATGATCTTGGAATGAGGATTTCAACAACCGGACAAGCTATGCTGGGCACATAGATGGATCTGCAGGGACACAGTAGGACTTCATTTTGTTATTTTAATTAGTCTTTCTTTTCCATACATATTTGGGGCTTTAGATATATTCTTGCTGTAACAGTTTCCAAAAGAGAAGAAAAAATGTTAAAGGGGCATAAAGAGATCTTTTTTCTTTTTTTTTTTTTTAATTATTATTCAAATCTCAAAGCTAGCTTTGTTGTCTAAACTTTAATTCCACTAAGGGCTCTGTTTTGAAGAGCAGTAACTTCTCTGATTAGACAAAGGAATGTGTTCTTTAAGACTGCGATGTTAGCATGTGGGAAATGAGTTCATATTCTGCCCTTAAATCAAATGTATTCAGGGTATATAAGTCAGTTCAAAACCAGCAATTTTTCCAAATGGTGGAATGAGGAAAAAAAAGGCTGTCAGATAGGTCTTTTATTTTAGTGTAGAAATAGATTAAGGGAAGATACATGAAGACATGTAGCAGCTATGAAGACTACACTTAATTTGTAACTAGAGTACACTTTAGTGTGTGGGATTGGATATTACTTTTTAATATTTATATTGTAGTAACATGTATAGCTGCCAACTTGCATGGGGTCCTGCTGCGCTAGTCACTATCAAAATATAGTCTTAAAGGTTAATTTCAAGTCTAACATCTGTAATTCCATTCTTTCCTTCAGATGCTCCAAACTCTGTTGGTGGGAATAAAGACATCACTATTAACTTGTTCCTTCATTCAGTTTGGCCTGTGATTTATCCATAGTTTGCATGCATAAGGAATTTTCCGTATGAATTTTTGTACATCATTGCTCTGACCATGGAGCAGAGTAGGGACTGGACTGCAACTGCTCCAGGAATGAAATACTCTATGTCAGCCATATATTTCTTCCTTTTCACCAGCTGAGTTATTCTCGTCAATGAGACAGTTGGAGAAAGGCTGAAAATTCCCTATCTACTTTCCTGGGTAAGGATAGGCAGCTTCACAGGTAATCATTTGCACAGGTAACGATTTGCACATTTAACCTTGCCTTGAAAAACTGAAGCGGAATTTCTGGGTGCTTATTGGCTAAGTACGTCAAAGGGAAGTGTTTTCCCAACAAGGCAAATGTAACATTTACAGAAAAAAAAACTTAAAAACATTTAGGAACTTTGAGTAGGCTTTTCCTATTAAAAAAATGAGAATAAAGAGAGTTCACTTTTGGCCAGAATTTACAGCAATGAACTGAAAGATTCAAGTCAGCAAACAGACATAACATACAGTAGAAGTGAATTTTTCAAAAATAATAATAGTTTCTGGCAGTTTATAATTATGTGTCTAAATGACAGAAGAACAATCTGAGAAATATTTGAAAAACATTCTAAGAATATTTAACCTACCCATATACTTATTCTACCACTCATTTTTCACTTGCCATTCCTTCTCCCACACTCCCCCTTTCTCTGCTTCTCTTCAACAGTCAGTACGCATGTTTAACTGAACAAAAGTGCTAGATGGTAAGGCCATGACTCCACAATAAGATTTAATTATGAGTGCAGATATGAACAAGATTTAGACTATTAAGCCCTGCACTTCAAAAACCCTTTAACATATTTCGTCTTTAAATCTTTTATCACCTGCAAAAATTAATTAAGTGCAGATGTAACAGGTTAGGTTTTGATGCCAAGGTTCATTTCCTGTCTATGCTTTGTCAGACACCCTATTACACCTCGTCATGAACTGTAGGAAAACAAAAATGGTGCTCATAAATCAGCATTCAACTTTCCTTGGGCTGTGCATTGGGCTGATCCTTTAAGTGCAAGGCAGAGCTCCAATTCATTATTCATGAAAATAATATAGTCAACATGCCAAATGTCATCTGCATTTAAATAATCCATTTGTTAAATGTATTAAGTATTGTATAAGAATGCCTTCTATTAAAATACAAGACTAATCCAATGAAGTGGATTTTTAATCACATGGCTTTCCTTCAGGGAACCACCAAAACCTGGCATACGTGACTAGAAAACTTCTTGGAGAGAATGACCTGTTGATCTGTTTAATAATATCAAAGTTACACAACACGTTGAATCATTGTGAACTGGGGAAACTTGATTACCAATGCAACAACATTCTTTAAAGAATATCTGACGACTTAAAGTTTCTATTCTGTAGGGAAATGTAAACTTGGGTTCTGTAGGGTTATTTTAACAGTGGAAGTATCAATTCATTTAAGGACCATAAAAGTTGCCCTGATCTGTGCCTTCTTCTCATTAAATTGCAGTTAACACCATTAAAGTGAAACATAGATGTTTATAGCTTCAGTACTGCCATCCTGGCTTTAATGAGTTCCCAAAATCAGAGGAAATGCACACCTTTATTGCTTGTAGGTATTAAAATCAGGAAAGTCTGACATATAAATACAAATTCATTATCTTTTACCTAGATGCACTGTGAGTGTGATGCTTGCCAAGAATACATACCAGATCTACTATCAATATCTTGCCTATATTTAGCTTGTCTCTCAAGTATTTGGCAGTAATTGCAATCGAATTAAAAAAGCAGAACCCCCTGTGGAATAGAGAAGAACAGAAATAAGAAAGCAAATCAGTCAGGAAAACAGCTATAAATAATGTTCAGAGCATTTTAAAAAATGCTATATGATCTCTGAGGCCATAAATCTGCTTCTGGGAGTACCTAGAAAGCCTTTTCAGTCATCTGCTAACAATTACAGTTCTTCAGAGACATGCACAATGCAGGTGATTGCCAGTAACCTTAGTGCTCCAAGATGGGCAATATTCCCTGGTACTTACATGGCTGTTGATTCTTCAGCATGATGGCCTGGGGGCCTTACAACAGCAAAGCCATTCTGTAAGAACAAGATAGGTTTTCAATTATCAGCTTAAAAAAATACTTGACTCAGAGCAAAACAGAGCAGCAGGCAGATGGGATTGAAATCTATTAGAGGCTCTTGAGAACTTTTTCTATCCAATCACCCTTTCATAGTACTGCCAGAAATAATACAGTTGAGAACAGTGGCATACAAACTTATATAAATACACACATGCACATACATACATACAAACGCAACATGATCTGAAGAGGAGGAAAAAGGCAGGATGAGAAAGCCCTGTTACCAATTCTGCTGTTTAGAATTCACATTTAAAAAGAAGGTAATCTAAGATCACATAATCTTTATTTGCTCCAATTTAAGATGCTTCAAAATAAAAGTAGATTAAGGTATATATTTGACATGATTAGCCATTGTTGACCTTACCTCTGTATGGACTAAATGAAAAATTCAGACCCACACACACACATAATTTCTAATAGTAGAAAAAGATGACAATGAATATCCCATATTTCTGCAGACCATAAATTACACTTGGGAACCTGCCATGCTTGCAAGTTAATAGATTCCCTGAAGTCAATTTCTAACACACTTTCTGGAACTGTATATAAATTTCATAAAGTACAGCACTAGGATCAGTGATGACCAAGGAATTTTTTGCCTCTGGAGTCACTGAAGATAAAAGAAAAATAGACTTTCCATCCTTCCAGTGTGGGTATGGTAAAGAGAAAATGTAGAACTGCTGGCGAGGTAGCTCTATTCAGAAAGTCAGATGATATATTCAAGAAGCAGTGTCTCATAAGGTTGTGTGTCATATCAAATTTCTCTTACCAGAGTTAGATTCAGGAGAAACACCACTGCTTCATTGTATTTCCCTTTTATTTCAACTACCCAAGATGGTCCTTCTGTTCAGCTATATATTTGCCATCAAATTAATGACAATTACATAAAAATAAGAAATTAAAATCTGTACATGAGATATTGGCCCAGCTTGTATTTTCACACAGCCTCACACAAACACTTGGCATGTATGTATGGCTGCACGACCAACCAAGCATTGTATTTTCAAAGAAGAGGGGATAGGAAGAAAAAGGCTGGAATACTTCTGTATTTTAATAATCAGTATTAAAGTATTCCAGTTTGATATACTAAAACTTGATAAATGTAAATGTTTCAGCCTTCTCTTACCTGAAAGAAACATGAGAACTTTTACTAAAGAAACATTAAACTTTCACTCACATTGGTGTAAATACAGAAGAACATGGCAGCTGATACATCGGTTCCTGTGAAATCTGTTTATTTACAATCATATGAATGTGTGTTTTGTGTGCACCAGTGAAATTATCTACCTGTGTTGCTTCACTGGCATTAATTTATAAACAAATACTACCAGGTTGTCTTATTTAATTTGCTGCTAGATGTAATCCAAGCAGACAGCTGCAAAGTTTTGTGGAGCATGGCCAAAGTTCTATCAGAGTAGACTTAAATTACAATACCAAGGGAGTGCATCTGTAACAGTGGCTCTTCTGGCCGCCATTTAAAGAATCTGGGGGATTTGACATCATGACTTATCTTGCATTAACTGTCCACATTAAAAAACCAAATCCAAACAAACAAAATACAACAACCCAAAAATTAAAGGCACAAAAATTATACATTATTATATATTCGTATTCAGGTAGGCATTCCTGGAGATGGCATATAAATGGCCAATAAATCAAGCATACACATACAAAAAAAAAAAGAAAAAAGAAAAAAAAAAAGGCATTGTGGACTGCACTAATTTGCAGAACTAAACCAGCTTTAGACTCTCAGCTAAAACTGTATTCTCTATCCTTCTGAGGATGTTTTAACATTTCCTTCTCACACAAAATATGACTTAGAAAAGAATTTGGCAAAGAACTCTTGTAGCATTTATGAAAAAACAAGTATATTTATGCTGATGAATGTTGTGATAATGAGGTGAAAAAAGACTCAGCAAAGAGGGTATTACTAGAGAAAAAGCATGATGCTACCTGTATTTTGTTCTCTTGATATTTTTAAGAATTTGGAAAAAGTCCATGAAAAGCTTACAGCTGCCCCTGCTCAGCTAACAGCTCGTTATCATCTAATTTTATCAGTATTCCCAAAAGATCAATATAATTAAGATGATTATCTCTAGGAGGATTTCATGGGGCAATATAGAGACAGAAAATATCAGCACTGCTGTTTTTGACAATATGACAGTTACAGTATAGGCTTCTTTTCTGTTCCCTTACTTTGATGAGACTCTTTGGAAACCCTGTTTTATTACATCTAGGTAATTTCTGAAATCAGAGCTTAACTATTGCAGTTCACCACCAGCACACAGGATATTCACAACAGGGTCGTGACCACTTTTTATGAGTTTTTAAATCACAAAAAGTTGAGTATTCACATGGGAAATTTTCTTTTTTAAAAAATACAGTGCATATGTTACACTGATGATAAAATATAGGTTGAATTATACTAAACACTGAAAACTAGTTACCATACAGAATTATCGGCAACTTTTGTGCAATTGATAAAACACTTAATTTCTCCTACTTTCAAACTCTGCATGAACACAGCATACATTAGCACAACGGAACATCATTTTTTTTTATTTAGGCAGTTTTTAAATACCAGACAGTGAGCTCAGCAGACAGTAGCCAAGTAGACAGAAAGGCAAAAATCTGCTTTAAAGACAGAAAGACTAACACACAGCAATATGTTGAAAATGAAGCCAACACACATAAATTCAAAGCGTTTTTGTACAGAGCCTTATTTATACTAGGATTCAGACACCTTTCTAAGTAGACAGAACATTAAACTGACTGACAGACATGAACGTTAGAAAAACGATTCATGTCTGTGCCATTATGTGATTACCTTTATTTAAATTTGAGGATGAAGAGTAAAGCCTGAATAGAGATATTCTAAAATCCGTGCATATTTGAACAACAAAGGAAGAGAAGTCTGCCCAGGCTCAGTTTACACAGAAGATCAACTGCAGATAAACCTGCTGAGTTGGACTTTTAATGAAAACTAAGAAAAATGTTAGTCTTTTTCCACAGTAAGCTAAGTATTCTCTTCTTTCATGACTCTAAATAGGTACTTGGATGCTTGATTTCCAAAGAACAGAGGTGTACATCCTATTGTGACCTTCTTGTCTTTGGTGGTTGAGTTAATCCCGATCTATAGTGTGCTGGGTTACATGGTTGGTCTACATCACGCTTGGGCATCTACTGTGCCTCTCCATGAACCTTTCCAAGACAAGTACTCAAGACAATACCATAACATGGGTGGATAGTCCAGGGATTGGAAGTGACCATCTATTGCAGAGTTCCACTGGTGTTTCTACTACATTACTTCTATATAGGAGGCAAAACTAGATGTAGACAATTTTTCTCTAGGGCAATATGTGGTCATTGTGGCAAGGTGTGAATGCCTCTTCCATTCACATGACAGTGAGGAGCTTGCTCTGCCTTGATTACAAGGGAACCAAGAGTGACCTGGCCAGTCAGGTACTCTAGGTATGGTGAGAAGCCTCACCGAGAAGTAGTGCATAGTAGTTTCAGCCTGGTACTACCCTAGTAAAATCATCTGGCTTTTTTTTGACTTCAAGAAAAGCCAGTGCCATGCAAAAAATAGCAATAAACCTCAGCAGGCACTCCAAGAGCAATTATTGAAGCAGCAGAAGACTCAAGAAGGTTCACTTCCTTCTTGAACATGGGGATGAGTTTGTAAATTTGTTTACCACACCACTCTATGTATTTAGATTATGTGGTCCATAAAATAGATACTGAGACACATCTTTTCAGTCTAAGTTTCTAACAATAGGTCTGAAGCTCTTCCTCAGCTTTCATTCAAACATAAAAATCTTTAATTACTATTAGAAATTGAAGGTCTTCTTGTATTTTAAGCTGTAAACCCCTGAATGAATGAGCAATGCCATCTATGCCAACTATTCAAGAGGGAATGGGCACTGAAAGAGCAGAGGCTTCATATCAAGAAACCCTTTTACTGTGAGGGTGACTGAGCAATAGAACAGGCTGCCCAGAGAGGTTGTAGAGTCTCCATTCCTGGAGATATACAAAAGCCATCTGGATATAGTCCTTGGCAACTAGCTCTAGGCAGCTCTATTTGAGCAAGGGAAGAGGATATAATGACATTCTGAGGACACTTCCAACCTCACCTGTTCTGTGTATTTCAGATGGAGACTGGGTAACTAACTAGGGGTCTGAATTCCACACTTGAACCTCAACTTGCTCCTAAGGTTAGGTGTGGGAAGTTTTTAATTTCTACTTGTCTAAATCCCTTAACCTATGTAGCAAGTAACTCTTAAGATTGCCAGTGCTTAAACAAGGCAGTCTTGGACATGCACTTGTTTTTAATGGAAAGGTTCTATTTTTGCTTCAGTGTGCACACATTTCAGAATGACAATTATACAGAAATGTGTAATACATCATTATACAGAAATGTATCCATTTCTCCTGTCAGAATTTATATTCTTTGAGATATATATATATAGATATATATATACCTGTATCCTTATAAAGTCATATAAACCCCCAATTTCTTTATATTTAAAAGGCAGTCCATACAATGTATCTGACAAGTCTAATCCCTAAAGTGGCCTTAGTGCCATCTTTAACTCTGCTATCTCTGGTGTAGTCAACTCTTACAATAACAAACATCAGGGCTGCTTTAAGTCTTGGCTGCCTACAAGAATCCCCTTGCAACTGGTAGCAGGAAGAAGATAACCATATTCTTACCAGTGCCTTATGGAGTAACACAATCCTAAGGTATGCCATCCATCAGGGAGCGTGAGCATGAGAATGAGTGGTGTAAGCCTGAGGCAATCCTTGGGCACCTGTTTGGGACAATTTTACAAGCTACTCATACAGCCAGAGCAGGAGCCAGCATTTGGCCCTGGGGGTCTATGAGTGCCGTGAACAAGAACTGTGATTTAACAGAGCAGTATTAGCAGCATGTAGATTAAGAAAACAGTAATGGACACGAGGGAATACCATTTTGTCTTGCAGAGGAAGCTAGTACACAGAAATGGACATTAAACACTTTGATGGAAACAAAGAGTTCCCTGTCTGCTTTTCTGAAGGTCTAAGTGGATAGCAGCAGAAAACACACATGAAAAGTTGGTGCTTGCAGACTAACTTACATACAACCATGATGGCCTGTTTAGCCACAACTAGTGTTAACTGCATTGGGGAAGAAAACAGACGAAAGAGTTTTAAGTACAGTGGTCACGGAGATAAGCTATGTACCACACATATAATTAAAGTTGTCTGATTATATGAAATAATAACAGTCATTCAGCTATAAATATAACCATAATTGCTGGGATAGAGTATCTAAGAGATGGTTTAATATGAAATTTTGCCATTTTTTTAACTTTGTAAAAGCAAAGAATAAAAATTACTACCTAAAATACTGCATTGGTAACTTTGATTGATGGCTTTTATCAATCATATCTTTAACAGTAGTAAAATAAGTATTAATTTGTTACTGTTTCTTACACATGTTCATTGTTCAAAATGCTGTGGCTGGGTGTGGAAAAAATGCCTCTTTTTGTGGCTGTCATACATCACTTGGAATTTTTTCCAAGTAAAAGGAGATTTTTACAGGGCAGAGGGTGAGAAGGTAGAAACAAGGGTAGGACAGAGACTGCAGGAGAAATACTGTCCGGGAGGCACCTGAGCACAGAGCACATTCCAGGAAAGGAGATTTTTGTAGGCAACCAGAGGAGGTGTGTGGGCTTTTGTTTTGTTCAGGCAGCCATGGAGATTTGCTGGCCTGAAGCTCTATCAGAGGAAGGACACTGTGGGACGAGGGAGACATTTGTTTTCAGCTCGTTTTGCCTATTTTGTCTTTGGAATGATAATTCATTTTAGGTTTTTGTTGCAAGAAAACATAGCAGTAGAGCTGTGAAATGGCTTTTTATGGCTGAAAGCTTTTTATTCAGAATACTTTTAAAACCAGAAAACTAAGAACTTGGGGGAAAGAGGAGGTTGATTAAGCTAATTCTGTTTATTCACTAGATTAGTACTACTTACCACACGATGATTCTTCCATAGCCCTGTGTGACAAAGGCCTTGAGAAGAGTAAAAACCAAGCTCATTCGGAATGAGAGTTTCAAGTTCAATTTAAGTCATCTATGGATTATACAAAGACACCAGAGTAGCAATGACCAAACTCAGGAGGTTTACTTTGGTATTGATTCAACCTGACGTATCAGAAAGAACCATCCCAGGAACGTATCAGATTCTGGTTCAGGGGAAACTCATTTCAATTGCTTTCATTCTGTTAAATGACCCTTAACTACCAACAGGGCAACTTTACACGTGTGTGTTTGAGTGTGTGTGCGTGTGCACACACACACGTGATAAGGCAGAAAAAGAGCTTGTGCTTCACTTGGTTCAGCTGAAGTGGATATTCAAGACAGTCTCAGACCATGCTTTTAACTTATGTGCCTTTTTTCTTGAGTGTTCTTTTGAAGAATTGCTTCTTAATTCATTCAAACTATTTTTTTTTAAGCAGGGAATAATCATACAAATCCTACCAGCCCTTGATAGTTTTTTGTGTAGGTCTCTTCTGTTTCAAGTTTGTCAAATTAAAAATATATGGCACTACGTGTTACTATCTCAGAAAGGAGTGCTACCATCACCAAGATTTACATATTTCAAGGATGTGCAAAGTAAACTAGACCATAAACCTTATTATAGGTTCTGTACTTAAAATAATTAATCCTAGCTTATAATAGTACTGAAGGGGTCATCTGAGGCTGAAGAAGAATATTTTAGCAATCTTCCTTTGTATTTTTCATGGTTACATGGTCTGCTCTGGCAGTGAGTTATCTGTGATGATGGAAAGTCATCTCCTATTGGGAGAATTACTCCCATCTCCCCTTTGGGAACCCCTCCCAAAAAGAGGTTCTTACTAGGTATACTCTTTTTTAATTATATTTTTCACCTGTGTGATTTTTACTCCTGCCAGTCAATTTAAAGATACTGAGGCACAGGCAGAGAAATATACAAATTGCTATCAGAAAATAAATTAAGACACATTTAATGTTCACAAAACAACACACAGTGAAACAACTATTACAAGAACAAATAACATTTTGGAAGACATTATTCAAGGAAATATCATTATTGCAAAATTATCACACTAACTTAACTGAATTCCAGCTTTTAAAATGTAGTATTAACCATTTCATAAACACCTAATATATGCCAATGAAACAGGTGACAGCATAAACATGAATAACTAGGTTAACAAAATGAAAATAGCAGCATCCTAAGCTCTTTCAGGAAAAATAAAAACAACAATTCGGCAAGCTAAGTCCTGAAGATAAGATTCTTTGCAAGTTCCAATAGTTACAAATGAAATCTGAAACTCTAGAAACCACAGATGCAGAAATTTCCTTATTTTCCTCCGAGACTTGTCTAATGTGGGGTTTGTACAACCTCTGTACTTGCCCAGTTGGGTGGCAGGAGGGATGTGCCTGCAGTGTAGGACACAGGCAAAGGCAAGGGAAGAGTTTCCTGGTGCCTAGCTGCCTGTGAGTGAAGTAGCCCAAAAGCAGGGAGGGAGGTGAACTGAGCTGAGCATCACAATCAATGCAAGACAAGCAGCCGGGACGGGCAATAAATGGGAAGGGAGGGCAGGACAGCACCTCCCAGTGCCACATCCTGCGGCAATGAAAGAGAGGAATGAGAGCCTTAGGAGACACTTACAGAAAAGAAATGCTCTCTCTCTGCATCTTTGTGGGCCCTCTTTCTGAAGGCAAGGTCATTAAGCAGAGGCTAGAGACAATGATTTCCAGGTTCATGAGCCATACTGCATGCAAGAAATCATATGCTGGGCATTACCTCTATTTCTTCCCCAAGCACTAAGGAATATATCATAAGACTTCTCCTATCTGATAAAATTATTTATCGGATATAGCTAATGACTGTGGTGGAATTCTATTCACCCAGATCCACATACTCCTCTCTTCTAAAAATCTGTAGTCAGGCATCAGAATATGAGAAGCTTTCCACATAAATCTGTTGGGGAAATGAGAAATGACCAAACACAGAGACATAAAAACAGACAGACAAGAGAGGTGTGGCTCTGATTCCACATAACATAAATACCTCATTGTGCATCAGCAGCTTTCCTAATTATAAACAGCTCAAAAAAAGGTAAACTTCATGTAATAATTAGGCTCATCTCCTACTGTAATATTACCAAGATGACATTCATCAGACATGTAAATAAATTAACGGAAAAAGGAAAAGCATAGTATTTGACTCAGTATAACATCACATTTATAGTACTAAATTTCAGTGGTGTGATTCTTTATTCTCTATTAAATATTACCTCAAAAGTGTATCAAATGGATAGTAATGACTGCTCGTTATATTATTAAGCAGCCCCACAGAATGCTTAATTTTAACAGTTGTATATAATTAAATAAAAAACATCCGGATTAAGACACCCCAGAGAAGGGACAATTTGTCCTGGTTTTAAAAAAAAACAAAACACCCCTCCCCCAAAAAAACTCCCACCCCAAACCCCCCCCCCCAAAAAAACTCACCACTGTTAATTACTATTGCAGCTATTGTTTTACATCTCTAGTACTTTCATACTGATCCTTTTCCCAGTGTTCAAGGAGATCAAAGAAATCTGATGTCTCACAAGGGGTTTGAACTACAGCGAAGAGAATTCCTCTTAATTCCTGGTCAGTTTTTGAACACTGTCCAAGTCAGTTGAACAACATGTTGCTGTTCTCAATGAGACTTGTGTGCAATGGGACTGAGTCTCAGGAAACTCAGAATAAAGAATTTTTTGCCTTGTATATGAGTTTGACTCATGCCCAACTCTGTAATGAATCTCCCAGTTGTTTTGCAGACTTTCATGGTTTATTTTGCAGTTTCTTTTCTCAGCAATATGTACCTATAGCTCCAAACTACTACTATCACTTTGTGCAATAGCAAATGATATCAGCTAAGACTATGGAATAAGCATAGAAATTGAAATGTCCTGTCCTTCCTGAAATTAACTTTATATGTCAAATCCCAGTCAATACAAGGTACTTGATGTCTGTTTCCACATTCTAGCTAGGCACAGTTGTTAAAAAACTGGGTTTTAATTTGATTGAATTAATGTCTATAAAATAAACTATTATATTTAACTTATCTTAGGAAAACCATGTTACACTTTTTTGAACATACATATTCTTTCATCAAGATATAAGAAATTTTTGGGCTGCCTATACATAACTACACTTATAAATTTGATAATCCTGATGTCAGAAAAGCACTTGTTAAATGAATTACTTCAGCTTCTCATTTCTGAGGTTTCTGTCTCATGATTTTGTCTACACTAGACTGTTCTACTCTGAGATTATCCTAATGTCACCATGGCTGTTTCAAAAAAAGGCATCTGTGATTCTGCAGTGCAGTGGGTAGATATTCCACTGCCTTCTCTGCTCCAATCTGGAGCACTGCTCTGTGGTTGCTCATTTCTGTGTATTGTGGGTCTGCCACCATGAACTTCAGGACATACAGCTCTTCTCAGAGAACTGTGGGATTTCAGACAAATCAGTACGCCCTGTCTCATAATTTATCTTTTTTTTCTTAAGATGACACCAAACTGACACCATCTGATAGCAAACCACAGTGGTAAATATCCAGGGAACTACTACGGTGTGCTTCTCTCATCTAGCTGTTAACACGTTGCAGAGCTGTTATAGCTTGCATGCAATTCTTGGAATCCTCCAAAAATTCTGAGGCTGTAGCAGATCATTCCAGATCCCCATCAGAGCTTAATCCTCCCACTCAGTGCTCACAGTCAGTACAGGCCCTAAATGGTTCCTTCACATGCATGTTTGCTCAATGAATGCAAGTGCAAGTGGTCAACTTCATCTTCTTCCCCTTAGATTTTCACAAGTACATTACAAAACTGGTATTTTCCCTAACAGAACCAACTTACTTTGCTACAGATAAAATGGCAGCAAGATGAAAAAAGGAACATGTAAAGGCATAAAGGTAGACTGGAACATACAGATCTATGGGTCTAAAATCGTATGGAGATTGTAGAGGACTCCAGAAAACAGTGCAAAAATCCCCCAATGTAATTTACGATATGAGAGTATTGAGAGCAACGTGCTAGCAAACCCTGGGTTTGAATGGATGCAGTGACAAAGCAAACATAGGAAGACTGATGAAACAGCTGATGTCAGGATTGTTGCATTTACAGAACTTCTGCTAACATGCTTTTCTACTGACAGTCAGGCATTAATAACCTTTCCATAACCTTAGATTAAGAATACCACATGCAGATTGATAGTTCATACAGATGCCATAGTGGCATGTAAATCGCTGGGCTTCATGCTGGAAGTCTAGGAGCAGGTTGGATAAACACCTATCAGGAATGGTAGGAATATTCACTGTCCTCTTTCACAGCAAATCCTTTCCATTTCTGTTTTTCTGATGATTTGTTCTAAACCAGCTAGGGGGCATATCTAATGAACAACTGCCTTTCCTATGTCTCAACTGCAAGTGGCATGAGACTGGTTCAATTCTCTGTATTGTAGAAAAAGATTCTCTTTAGGATCAACAATAATGTTACAGTAAACTACAAAGTAGTTCTAAATATGAAATATGCAGTACTGAATATAAAACATTTGTTTACAGACTGCTGCAACACTAGTAGCAAGAGAAATCTCAAAATAGCTGCTGATTCTTTTTACCTGTCTATCACACACATAAATAAGCAAGAGCATTCACACTCTGAGAGTCACACCACAAATGTACAGAGGTAAGTCGAAAAGATTCTGTAGCGGCCCCTGCTCATGTCAAGTACACACAAGACATACTTCATTATTGTTACCAAAATTTGCTTCTAAATTGGCTTAGAGACTGGTGTGTGCCCTACAGTTGCCAAAGATAAAAACTAGATAAAAAAATCCTTCTTCACTTTCAGTAGTTTTGAGTGTGCAACAATGCACACTGAGTTACATATTCTACGATCTTAAAGGGGATGAAGAACCCATCAGAAAGGATACATAACAGGATCCCACACAATGTACCCTTTCCTTGATCTGAGATTTCAAAATTTGTACATTTTGTGTGGTACCTGGCTAATCAGTTCAGTGTCTGAACATAAAAGTTTAGTAACTGCATTTAATTATGTCAGAGCTATAGTACTGCATTTCACCTGACTATGCTGTCATTGATACATGGATATGTTCTACATCTATCTACATGTATACATAAATGTATGCCCCCATTCCCAAACAGGTAGGTAACATATTATGATTGAAATAAGAGAGAGAGACAGCAAGAAAATTCTCCGAACAGAATTTGGAATTTTAAAAATCATCATTCGGTGCTAATTTTAAAATATTTATTTCCATCTTGATTCTGGAAATAAGACTGAATCCATTAGTACGTGGACTGGAAAGTGAATAAACAGTTTCATTAAGGAGACATGTTAGCTCCAACAATGTTTATTGGGGCAAGCCTGCACTCCGGCTGCATATGGTGTACCTTTAAATAGGGCCGTTAAAATACCAAATAAAATGTCAAAGTCTGTCAGGTCTGGAGCTTTTATAAATTGTTTAGACTGGGGATAATGTGGGTTCTGTACATCATGCCTCGCGGATCCCGCGGCACGGGGATAGGAGCGGGAAGGGGCCCGGCAGAAGCAGGGGGACACGGGCTGGCAGCCGGGCACCGCCTGCCCATCGCCCTCCTCGCCAGCCGCGCCCTCCTAACCCGGCGGCTGCCTCCCCTCTCGCTGGGTGGTATCCTGAGCTCACGCACGTGACTAAACAACCACATTAAAAAAAAGAAAAAAAAAAAGAAACTTTCCTTCAAAGGCAGTGCCGCAGCCACTGGGCAGAGATGTGCACTGACTTCACCTCGGGCTGCAGCACCTCCGCGCTGGCACTGCCCACGGCCGCTGCCGCTCAGGCACGGCCACACCTTCGCGGACGCGCTCCCGGCTCCCGTCCCGCCGCCCTCCCCGGAGCCGAGCGCTGGAACAACGCGGCCCTTCAGCCCCCCGCGCTCCCGGCCCGCCCGGCGCTCCCACCCACGGCGCGGCCCGGACCTCACCTTCAGCTCCCGGGAGGCCACGCGGGCCGCCAGCTCGATGACACAGCCCACCGCCATGCGTGCCGCCCCGGCCGAGTGCAGCTCGTTCCAAACGGTGTCACTGTCCACCTGAGCAAACAGCCGGCCCCGGGAGGAAGGCAGGGGAGAGGGGAGAGGGGAGAGGGAGAGGGAGAGCATGAGAGAAAACAAACCCGTGAGGGAGGGCTGGCAGCGTGACAGCCCATGTACAATAACATCAGTCTTCCGTGCTGGCCAGCTGAAAGGCCTTCTGGACATGGCTTTGCTTATGCTTTTTCTCTGCACGGGCTTCTCCAATGGAAACACATTCCTGTCATGCCTCGCTGCCATTCCCTGTTTAGATTTCTCATTACAAACACTGTTACATCGGCCGGGCCGGGCCTGCTCGCCAGACGCTCCTCAGGCCGGCTGGCGAGGTGACGGGGACCTGCCGGGGCCGGGACCATCGGGAATGTCCATCGGGAATGTCCATCGGGAACAGCCACCGCTGCCCCAGCAGCGTCAGGGGCAGCCCGTGCCACCAAAGCTCATCAGTGGCACATCAGTGGCCCCTTTCGCAAGAACGAAAGAATAGTAACCACTCGTTTTTTCTTCCCAGGCAGTTGTTTATAAGTAACAAATTGGAACAATTAATTGTTACGAGTAATTTGTCAGTCACTCTTGCCATAGACAGAAAATGGAATTACATAAAGCAAGACCCTTGCTCTATCTCCAGTTTTGATGAACTGAAAAGTTTTGGCTGGAATGCTTTACTTTGTAACAGATGAATGAGGGTTTTTAAAACAGAGAAAGTTATCTTTTGCACCTTCTAAATGAGCAAGTGTGACATGTAAAACTTTGTATGTATGTAAAGGTGGCTAAGCAGCACTGCTTTACAGCTTCAGTCAGTATGCTAAAATTTTACTTTTGAAATCTATTTTTAATACCTCCTTGTTTGCAGAAGCATACCAAAACATAGAGGTGAAATGTTGTATATCCCTATATGTATATTCTCTATTATGTGAAGCAGACATGATGGTGTTAAATAGTCTGAAAAAAGTTATCCAGAGAGACAGCCAGACTTCCTTGATGCTCCATGGGAAGTGCATTTAATTGTATCATACCGTACAAATTTATCATGAAAAGAAAAACGTTTAGAAATAGACAAAATACTGTGGCAGATGCTATTTGGATGACTTCCAAGCACACTGAGACATGTTTTCAGTTTGAACCAGAAGCTTCTGTTCCTAATTCCTTGGAAAAAAAAAAAAGGAAAGAAAGAAATCACGTAATTGAAAATGGATGCAACTGCTACTCGACTCTGGAAGTTCTGAGGAATTTCTCTGATTAGCCATTTGAAACAGAAAGAAGCTTGATCTTCTCTACACCTGTCAAATGTCTTCGCCATTACTGTTACAATAGTATTATATTTCAAGCTACTAAAATGATCTTATTTTTCAGTGTCCTGGACCTGATTTTTCTATCATTTTGATCGGTTTTGCGTGCATGCAGCAGAACTAATGAAAATAGTTTGTATTTGCAGTAGACCTGAATAAGAAAACTGGATTTTGCTTGCAAAGTTTAGAATAGCAGTAATGACTGCACACTGTGTTTTCATCTGAGAAACTCAAAATGTTGTACAAACACAATTAAGCATCATCAGCTTGATATGGGATGATTTATTATATTTGCTTTGTAGATTGACAGCTTGTGATTTAAAGAAATTAAGTAGGTTTCCAAAAGATGCACACTAATCAATACTTAACAAGAAACAAGAAAGAAACCAAGTAGTAAAAACATAGTGACATATATAACATTAGGCAGACCTTCAAGTTCTCTCTCTATTGCTTTAAAGGAACTGTGAAAAAAAAATTTCATTTTTAAAGGTAATCAGGAGATAAATAAGTAGAGGTCATTGGTTAAATCAATTTAATCAAACCATAATAAAGTTTGAAAAATACTGTGCAGTATTTTAAATAAAGAAGCATCCGCAAGAGGGCTGGGAGGGAGTACTTTCTTACCATTTTTATGGCTAGCAAATTAAGGTTAACGTGAAGGAGTGGCTGATGAAAATGATTCAATGGCAGCTGCTCTGTACACCAGGGCATGAGCAGGAGCAACCTGCGTCCTCAAAGGGACTATGATTCATTTCCAGGAAGGCTGATTAGGTTAAAATTGTAACCGCAGCTTGAGAGTACCCACCCTTAAGACAGTTGTCTGCTCTGACACATGAGACTGCAGTCTCTCCATCTGCTGAATGCTGAGCATTGGCCAGGGTACACCATTTATCATTTTCTGCTTTCAGCTGAGTGTGAGGAGACTGAACTGGGACAATAAGACCAAGTATCTTCCACTGGAAAATTGCCCTTAGACCACTTGAATGACTTAATTTACCTTAATTTACCTGGACTGGTAGAAAAAATGGGCAATCAGGAAACAGAGCAGTGTTTCCTGAGAAATTTTCAAAAATGACCACCTGAATGAACACAGGAAATTCAGGATATTTTAGCTAATCTCTTGGGCATGGCACATGTAACGAGTGGTAAATTCTTAAAACTAGGGGTATCTAACTGAAGCTTCATACATTAATGCATAGTTACTATAATACAAGAAAAGTAACATAAATATATGAATAATTACCCTAAAAAGGCAGAGTATTACAAACTTAGGTATCAAATACTATTTCATGTTTTTGCAAAATTAAGACTGAATTTCTGAGGAACATCTCATAAAAAACAACCTAGAAGAACCTGCATCACACAGCCAACACTTTAGCTGTAACAACTAGAATATCCCACCTCACTCCATTTTATACCTCTATTAATTCTATGTATTTCCTTAAATGTTTCAGGTGTTTAAACAGAGATTTTCTTTTAGTGTTGCTTAATGTTTACTTTGTAAATTGCTGTTGAAATACAGTAGTGTAAATGGCAAACCCATTAAAATTACAGCTACTAGTTGGCCCAGTTGTCAGGCTGTGTATGAAATGCAGCTCTGAAATCCTACTGATATGCTTTTCTTTATTCCTGAGAGATGAAAGGGTTGGATTTTATACAAGTAAAGGGAATCGGATTAGACACTGTGGTTTCTGGTTCTAGTGCATGTATATATCACATATATCTGACAGCCTATCTATAAGCTGAGTATGCATGAATCTGTGACAAATGTGATGCTTTCTGAATCACAGACTATGACCAAGTCAGATGGAATTTTATAAGAGGTTATTTTTGTTCAAGTGCTTTAGAGCAGACAAAGAATTCAGTGAAAAACCTATCTGGATTATGATTGTTTTTCAGACAACGTTAAACGAAATTTACAGAAAATACAGCATTTGTAGCTGAATTCTAACACAGAATCTTAGCCTTTTTTCTGTTTAATTACCTAGATTACTTCTATTTAGGAGTCCTTTAAAATTGTCAGGATAGAAGAATGTTCTGTATTGAAACAAATGAAAAAAAAATCTTTTAAAGCATCAAAATGTCGGTGTTGAACGATGAGAATGCTACACATTTTGTTATCAAAAATCCTGTCACTGCTACAGCTCTTCAAAGAAGAAATGTGCATGATAGTGCCAAGAGCCAGAGAGCACGAGCCCTGTTGAACACTGACTTTCTAGCACACATATGGATTTACTTCACTCCCAGTTTCCTGAAAGAGCACTGTAGGTTGCAGGCTTTTTCAAGCACATCTAGTATAGCTCAATCATTGGCATGTGTAGCAAAGCTAATACTCTGCAAAGCTACAGATGATAGAAATTAAGCTACCTGTCCCTGAAGTGGATGTGGAGGCATTAAAGAGGAAGGGAATGACTTAAGTGAAAAGAAATGTGGGTAACTTCTCCTGACTGAATGCAGCTAATATTTCAAGCCCTGTGTCCAGAAATTTTCTGCTTTGCACTACAAAAAAACTTGATATGAATGGTTCCTGTAAGAAGTATCTATGTGATAACGCCACTTCCACAATAAAGACCTTAAGCATACTCAGAACAAGCTAAGAAAGAAGAAACCTTACAGCAGAGACACTTCAACAGACAGAAAGCTTTTACTGTCAGGGGGTTCCCTTTTGGGCTAGAAATGTTCATTTTGAGGAAGACTGACTGTAAAGTTTGAAAGTTACCAGCTCGTTATGGTGTGCTCAGGTTGTGGCATGTGTGAAAGTGGTGAGGAAGAATATGGCAATGCACCTGAGGGAGAGATTGCTTACTTAAAGATCTTTCTGAAATCACTGCAGTTGACAAAACTGGAAATGTTCCTTCTCCTGCTATTTGAATTTATCTCGAACCTAGCTCAGAGGGACAAAAAAAGGAGTGTGAATAATAATGCTGAGGCATTTCTAAGATAGTAACTGCTTTTTGTTTTACCTGTCCCTTTCCCTGCTACAAAACCTCTTCATTCCTCTTCTTCTATTTCAGTCCTCTTTTCTACAGAAACCTCCTGGGATCTGCCAAGTGGTCATTGTATCACAGTTCTACTGACCAGAGATGCTGCTCACAGTCTGATAAACCTTGCAATTTTTCACAGCCTGCATGATGTATTCATCTGTGCGAGTTATTTATTTTTCTTAAATTATTGTAATACGTACCCACTGATAACTATGTGACAATATAAAATAGAGCCCAAGCTGCTGCTTTGGGATGAATTCAAAGCATCCTAGAACTTTCTTTGCCCACCCCTCCTCCCACCCACAAACACACAACTTGTGATTTAATGTAAATCCTTTTTATGCAGTGGAATTCTGATTTTACTCCCAAGAGGAGTTAAAAATACCATGAATTGCTCATCCTGCTCTGGATTCTCTGCACAATTATTGGCATCATTAAAATCAAAAACAGTCCTCTTTGAGTAACCACACATCCCCACAAGAGATACTCTACTTATTTTCTGACTACAGATCAGAAAACGCAATCTGTCATCTACTTGTTCATGGAAACTTTGACCTGTGATGCTCCTTTGATGGCAGTCCTTGTATTCTATGTGTCCAATATCCTGGACAACAAGCAGTTCTTTACAGTAGTTTAAAAGGATTCTTTGCTCTTTCTTTAAAGGCATCTTCTTGGATGGGAGTTAATTAAGTATGCATTTCAGATGGATACATTTCAGCACAAATCTAGAAAAATAACTATGTTAAAAAAAAATCTGTCCTTTGATATAAGTGGTTATAATACTGAGAAGTAAGTAAACTCTGGTCAGCTAACAACAGTGTAGCTATATGCAGTAAACTGATTAAGAATCTGTGACAACTAATACTGGAGAGTACTGACGCCCTCAGTGGTACTGAAATTTAACAAAACTTATGTATTGCAGAGCAAATTCTTGTGTTTTAGCTTTAAAAGCATTCAGAGGCTCACACTCTTTCACTTATGCCAGAGCAAACATGTTTCCATCACTGGGTTTTTTTAATTTCTTGGCATGAAAACAGAAATTAAATATTTTTCTGAAGTGTTCCAACTTCTAAAAATTGTGTGGCATTTCAGTGTCACTTCCAGCAAGGAGTCTGTCATTCTTAGACATGGTGCCAGCTAATGCTACCGTGTAAGTTTGTAATATTTTGCTCCTGACCACGAGCAGTGCAGCTTCCCAGGTGTCACGCTCATAGCTCTCACCTCCCACTCTTACAGATGTCCTGGTGATCATTCATCACCTCTGTGATTTCCACTAGGAAGCAAAAGGTCCTCAACGTGCTTCTCAGCTGCTGTTTCATCTCACCATGACTAAAGAAGCGAAGGTGTGCACATCATCTCCAAGGAACAGCTTCTAATGAATGGCCTGTCAGCCATGTCACTCGTTAAGGAACAAAGGAGAAAAGGTTTGCATGGCTGACGCCTTTTCCATAAATCCCAGATACAGGAAGTGTGTAAAAGTGTACCACTTTAGGAAAAATATGTACAGTGAGCTTCCTTTATTTTTACTGCTATTGCAGCTGTATCAAAGATTTCTTCTGTCAAAGGCATTTCCAGCTGTTTTGATCTAAAATACCTACCATAAGGAGTACCCAGAATATCAGCTTTTCACATTTTCTTGCCTACCAGTGTGGTTTACAAATAAATTGTGAAGGGCATGTGATCTTTAGGCTCCAGCAGGATGAATAGTTCAAAGGATCATCACAAATCATTGCTTAAACAAAAACCATGATATTCCCTTAGTCTTGCATTGACTTCTGTGTTTGAATAATTCCAGTAGGAGAAGTTATCAGTAATAATATTCATGGAAAAGGACTTCTAAAAATAGTTTTAAAGGCTATTAATTCTGACTCCAAAAGCCTCTTTCCAGGCTTTCTTCAAGGACAAGGAATGTGGGCAATACACAAACCAATTGTATGTAGAATACTTAATGTCTTTCAAGTTTTAACTGCCAATCGTGAAGTAACATGAAAAGCAATCAAAGCCAATTTTCAGAAAATATTTGGTAAAAAAAATTAATTATTAATTAATTATTGAATGCCTAGCAGAGTTACTGATGTTGGTAGTCATCCCCTGATTTAGATGCAGCACCCCCTCTGTAAAAACAAAATTCATCTTAAAGTTTGTAAAAAACCAAGTAAATATGTGAGGTGTGTATTGAAAAATAAATAGCTTTGTATTCAAAATGAGCAGCATAAAAAAGTCAGTCTAAGTCAAGCTGAATCCTGAACAGAATAATATGTCAAAAAGAAATAGTTTTATTTGGTTTCTCTTAAACTAACTTTTGTGACAGACATCCAGAATCTCAAGGTCTCATAAAGCATACATTAGACACCGTAAAGGATCTCAAAACCTTAGTGAAACAGTGATGTGTGGATTGTTGGTAGGGGGAATGGAGGGAGGATAGCATGGATTAGATGTGGATTAGTAGTTGTTTTTAGAAAAAACTCATAAATAAAACACTTAGGCCCAGATTCAAGGCTCAGATATGTGGCATATATCACCAGATGCTTGTAAAAAATGTTACTGCACTTTCAGGCCTAGCCCTAAGTACTCTATTAATTTAACTTGACATTTGTTTTAGTATTTAATGGGTTAGTGTGTGAAAATGCTTGTGCAACTGCCTTCTTATGTTTGATCTTGCAGCTTCCAGGAGTTTGTAGACAAGGAGATACAACAATGTATATTTGGTTGTAATGCATACAGTTACAGAAAATGCAACTTCTTTGTGCAAAATTCAAGCCTTCTTTTTAAAAAGTTTCATCATTTACTGCTGAAGACATTAAAACATAGTATTTCAGCTTTCTGCCTGGATGTAGGTTATGTTAGAGGCCACTGTGGGACTACACTAGAACCTCGTGTTTATTCAGATAAACAACACATGAACATTTCCTCTTCAGAGAGCTCTTCTGTCTGTCCTGGGGTTAAATTTGGTCAATAAGCACATGGTATGTTTTTAAAGTGCAAATGTGAATTCTTCTTTAATTACAGAATTACCATCACATCCATATGTGTGTGTGTGTGATTAAGTCTGGGCAGAGTGAATAGCAGGAGTAGATTGGATGTGGTACTCTTCCACTATTTACGTTTAACATACCTGTGCTTATTTTTATATATATACATATATGTGTGTATATATATACATATATATAAAAATATAAAATGTTTCCTATTCTGGCAAATAAGAAGGCTTCTTTGCATAATGTTTGTCTTTGGCAACACAATAGTTTTTAGGAAAAGCAGAAAATTGGGAAGACCTTTAAAGATTTGACTTTACAGTAGTTCATTAACTTCCCAAGAATTTTCTGTGATCTATGCACTGTATCTTTGTTTAAAAAATTAATCTGGTTGAGTAGCAAGGGAAAAAGGTCCTTTGTTAAAAGGGGAAAAAAATTGTCTGAGGCACCAAATAGTGTATTTGGCGAGTTGTCAGATTGCCGTGCCTGAGCTTTCTGTCCTTGCCTGCTGCTAGTAAAAGCAGTCTGGAACTATTCTAGAGCATTGTATTGTGCCTGCAGCAATACCAAAGAACTGTGTCTCTCAGCTGAACAGTTTCACCTCTCACCGAAACATCAAGCTCTGTGGTAGATGGCACAGGGCCACCTCGGTGCCATGAAAGGCCAAGAATGGGACAATATATCTGCCCTGGAATGTGAAGAAATTTTTTCCTTTTTTTGTGGCCATGGTGTTGATACGCTAAATGTGGCAATCCCTCCCTGCCCAGAGATAAGACACTGTTGCACTTTACAGAACCAGAGATGAAGTCTTTGTACCTCAGTAAAGGAAGGCTGGCTGTTTCCTGCTATGATCATCAAGATTCACCTTATCACAGTTGGGTTTTTTTCTAAAATCAATGTGCCCAAAATTTGAAATTTAGTTGTTTCAAGTCTCTGTCAATAAATGAAATCAAGCACCTCCAGTCAGTTCTTCTGATCTTAGGTAGTACCACTCCTGCTCTAGTGATGCAAGTGGCTTTCTATTGCCGGTACATAAAGCTGGACAGGGGAGTCTTCAGAGAGCTGTTGTTCTGGACTGAGAGTTAACTAAATGTGCAGATTTTATCTTAATTCACTATTTTTTCTTTAGACAAATATACGGCTCTGGCTCTGGTTCTGGTTCCATCCCCAGCGGCCTTAAATTGCCTTGGGGTGGTACCAGGGTGGCCTTATTGATCACACATTTTGTAGACCTCTGCAGAAAATATCACAGTCAACACCATATAACTGTGAGTCCTAAATAGCCTGCAAAATATGTCAATTAAAGTATAATGTGCTTGTTGTTTTGAATAAATCTTGGTATTTCTTTAGGGATGGTGTAGCTGACAGGCTTAGGAGGTAAACAAGTCCTTCATTCCTAAAAACCTTCTGCAGCGTGTTCCAAAATGTTGTAACTGGCAAATTTCAGTAGTTTAATGAGTATGGGTAAGTCATTTAAAGTATTAGGTGGATATATCGGCAGCATGGTATATTAATGATTTCACAGTGGAAGACTTACTATTGAGTAAATGAGCTTCTAGGGATTACAGATTGCTTTCCCAAACCTAGGAAACGGACATACTTTTTGTTGAGAAGACTATACCTATTTTGGTACAGCCTGGAACATAGGGGGAAGACACAAGTTAATTCTAACGTCTGTATGGAGGTGGTGGTTCATCTGAGTGCCCAGACTGTAGGTAGTCTAATTTCTTTACAGACACATTTGTGTGCAGATGTAAGAGGAAACACCTAAGCAGCCTGGAACCTGAACTTGCTACAAGAAGGCAATGTTACTGCCAATATTTTCTTGATTTTTACACTGTTGTACCATGGTAATGGAACCAGTTTGGTACCATCAGCTCTTATAAGAAGAATGAAGAGTCATAATGTGTAAAGGCTGAAAATTCTTCCTGGACACAGACTGAGAAGATCAAGGGAAGAATGAGAAGCAGCAAAAACCAATTTGTTTCCTGGATGACTTACTAAACTTGTGTACTAGTAAAATCTTGCCTTTCTTATTGCTTTTCTTCCTGTGTGGTCAGGACAGAAAGTAGCACTGTCAGTTGCCACAGCAAGGAATGGCAGGAAGAAATTTAAGATTCAGAAAATATGAATTTTTTTAAGTTTTGTAAATATATTAAGAGATTGTGTAGCTATAAATTTCTTCTCTTGGTAATTACAGGCCAAATTATTTTCTGATATGAAAGATCTAAGCTACACTTCAGTGTTTGAAACAAGACCAGCTTATCCCAGCGGAAACATCATCTCTGTTTTACTGCTGTAACAGCAAAATTAGAGGAAATGCAACGGACGTTCCATAATATGTACAAGGCACACTCACCCATTCAGATGGCTCAATATTTAGCCCAGGAGCCACTCTGTTCAGCTCACTAAACATTAATTCTTCTGAAGTGTGATTTCTTGCAGGGTGGTGTTCTCCCCCAGCTCCTCCTCTTGCAATTTAAAGGTCTGACTTTACGCATTACAGTTTTGGAGCAGTGTCTTTGGTGGGGAGGATGGGGGGAGAGCAGGGGGGATTGGATAACTGCCCAATTTCATATGATAAAAGTGAAATTCTCTTCTGTCTGCAGGACAATCCCCAGGGAACAACGTATGAAACCCAAACTTAAATAAAATCATATCCTGTTTGCAAACATCATATTCCCTTTGCTTCTCAGTAATCTGGACCCATAAACCCCAGCACAGCTTGAGAGCCCATTCCTCATCTAAACAAATGCCATAAGCTCCTTTATACTTTTACAACCATGTCAGAAAATAATATTGACTGCCAATAGTGATGTGATTGGAGTTGCCTCCTCTGAGCCATAAAAGAAGCAGTCTGTTATCAATTTCTCTAAATGCATCAAGGGAATTATGGGTCGGTTCAGTTCCAAGTTATAAATGACAATTCAAAAGCCGCAGAAGTGTTTGAAGCTGGGAGCCGATGATGACATTATCATAAAAGCCTGCTCTTCTTTGCTTTTGTGGGGTTTTTTGCCTATCAACTAGACAAAAAAATATGGCTGAGAAATGACTTCAAGATTTCTTCACACAGCAGCAGGTCAAACAGGCAAGAAAACAATCACTATTTTTAGTGACAGACTGAGACAAGGAGATGAAACTTACTCCCATTAAAAGTAGATTTCTGCTTCTCTTATTATCATTTTCACAGCACAACAGGAGAGAATTGCAATAGATGGATACATTGGTCAAATGATCAGTTATAGCTCTAGTGGCTGTTTACAGATGAAAAATTGTGGAGCAGTCTGACAATCCACAGAACCAAAATGTAATTTGTGATTATTCTCCCCATTTGGCCACTTCACCTGCAATCTACCCACCTCTCCTGGAAAACTTTTCACATTCCAAACCTCTGGCCAGCTGCAAGAAACCATCTCTTTTTATTAAAACTGCTGGCCATAGAGCTGCTAGTCTCTCTCCAACAGAAAGAATTTCATCCCCCTGGTATTAGAATTCTTTAACAACAGTTGGTTCTGGAACAAGGTTAAGCTTGAAAAAAAACCCAATAAAAAGCATTATTGCAGGAGGGAGATCCCATACTTCAGTGGATTTTATACTCCTGACCCTGGATAGTCCTCTGATAAAAAATCAACCATCATTTAAAGAAAACCTGTTGTGGGCAAATTTAGGATGCTAGTTTAGACAATTTTTTTTCTATCTTTGTGAGATCTGTTCAGTTTAGCTGTACAGATGAAACAGATTTCTGCTCCTAGATAAGAGAGCTAATTATTACTTATATAGTTCCTTATAAAACTAAAAAGTTTATTGTTTGATTTCTTCTGAAAAACTAACATATACTAAGCCATATTTGCCAATGACTCTGACATAATCAATCCCTAACACTACTTAAAAGAATATTCATATGGATGAAAAGTTTACAAAATGAGTAAACAGTAGTTTTACATGCATTTTTTTTTCACTGCTACAAAAGATTTAGTGCCGTGATGGAAAAGGATCAGAAAATATTGGTTATGGACACAGACTGCCTCTTGTTTGCTTTTCAAAATTCTTGAAACAAACTTTCTGTCATTGTAACTGTAAGTAATGCCCAAAGAAGAGGATCCCTGATGTTAACTGCAGTTTTAGAACAGAGATAACAAAATGAATAATAGAGTAGAATTCAGGGTTACAGAGGTTAGTTGGACTTTTGTTGGTGAACAATACAAGCCCATCAAGTGACCATGTCCTCAGTGTTTGGGAAGTCTTAGCTTCCATTCCTTGATCCAAGAGCAGTTTTCATTCTGTTCAGTAATTGTTTCACATCAAATTTATAAGCTGTTTGTGGAACAGGGCCTCAGAACTAGGACTTGGCAGTATTTATAATTATACATACTAGGTGGATCATAGCCTTAGGTACACGGGCTTTATCCTTCTTATGGATAAAGCATTATTTGTCCAGTGCTCTTTCCAACAGTGGCACCACTTCAGTGCGTGGTGTGGGGGTCCCCAACCAGAAGTAATATTTGCTCTCTTGTGTGGTAGCAACACCCACTAAAACGTGGGGTCTCTGATATTAAATCCAGCCTGGGAGTGGAGAAAACGGAGCCTAGGTTTCCCATCCCCTGTATGAGTAGTCTAACCACTAATCTGTTTAATAACAGAGCTGCATAATAACAGCCAGCAAGGTCCCCGTATGGTTAGAAGACAATAGGATCAAAGAGCTCTGAAAACCCTCGTTCAAAAGGCAGTCATGAAGTCTTCTGCAAGAATGGAATTTTTTTTCTTAACACTGTCTTATTATATTCTGTAGCAAACAAGTAATGATGAGAGCAAGGAAGAAAAGATACACAACAAACATAAAAAAAAATAAAATTCCTCCATCCCTCCCTAAAATCTTTGCATGAACTTTACATTGATTACTGCTTTATACCTCTCAATTAAGTTGAGAGTTACTAAGTAGCAACATTTCTTGTTTCTTTCCACCACTGTTTCTGAAAGTAAGCTTAAGAATTGCTTTTCACGTAATTTGAAGCAGCTACCTTTCCCAAAGCTCATCTTAACCAATCGACAGCTAAATATCGCTGAAAGAAAGCTCCTAATCTGATTATTTACCTTGAAAAAGGTCATAACCCATTCCTTTAAAAGAGCCCCACAGCAAGCCTGACAGTAATAATATATAGAAAGGCAAACCAACTAGAAAATAAATATATAAAAGATCCATTTCTGCAACATGTTCTTTAATCCAATTTCCATGAATTTAAATAAGAAATAAAGCACACAGACTGGAAAAAAAAAGTGTAGATTAATTTAAATGCTTTAAAAAATGAAGTTATACTGAGCAATTCTGACTTGTGTTAGCTTTAGAATGGAAAACATACTGTCATTAGTAGAAGGATTTCAAAGCACATCTCTGGTCATGATTTTTTAATACCACAATAACCTGTTTCATAGAAAAATTGTATCCTTAAATTTTTGAAGAATGCCATAGTCCTGTTTACTATCCAAAGCCCTCAAATAGACTTTTTCATGCAATTTTACATAATCTCCTTTTTACTCAGAAGCCAGAACATCCTTTCTCAACTTTAAATTTTTGTTCAATTTTCTCTGCATCAGCAGTGTGAGAAATTACCTTTTTCATACACCAGTGTGTGCATATATGTGTGTGTGTATGCACGCAGTGGTTTACAGAGGTGCACGTGCACACACATGTCTGCGTGTCAATGTGTAATGTTAGCTGAACCACATACAGAAATGATGCCCAAGTTTCCAAATTGGCAAGTTGCTAGTCACCAACTTCCAAATTTTAGGCAGAATCTTCAGCAAACTAAGCCCACAGTGAAGGAGCTGGAACAATTACAACTTCCTCATTCTTTTTTTCTTAAGTCATAGTTCAGAAATCCACAAAAAAGCACAAAATACTGAAGGTCAAAATGCATTTTTTTCTTTTCTTTTTGCATGTGTGTTAAAACCTTACAAAATGAGTATTTCTTCTGTCATATAAACATACTAGTATGGTATGGAGTTTATCCTTTGTGAAGAATAAAAGTAAATAAAACTGAATAAGGTTGCACTGAAAGTTGGCCTCCAGAGATTATGCCTTTATGTCTGCTGAGACTATTCAGAGAGATACTCAGGGAATTCACTGAGAAACAGTACAAGGGAAGTAAAATATACATCAACTATCCAGCCCATTGATATCTAGAATATTATCATTTTACTTAGACATTGATGACATCAGTAAATAATGGCCCCAGTTGGACCAAAAGCATGAAATACTTTTGTGTGAAAAATTCATATATGTGAAAAAATATTTCTCCTTGGCATTATCTTCGCTACAATTTAATAGGAGTGTGATACCAGTATCAGAAATTCCGCATGGTTTTCAATAATTTAGCTTTATCCTTTTACCTAGTGTTGCAACATACTTCTTTCTGCAGTTTTTTGTCTACTGTGTCCCAAGACGAGCTTGTCTTTCAGGATGAATCCATTTAAAAATAGGACATAAAAATGCTCACATAATTTATTACTTTAACAATATCCAAGTTATTGGCTAGCAGCTAGGGAGCCCTTTTCATGCTAAATATTAGCTTTGGCAACTTTTTTGTCCTTTCAGAGAAGTGTGGAGGCATATTTACTTTTCAACAGTACACAAAACAGCTTCTCCAAAGCTTATTGTGCTATAACAATTACGCCCATGTTACTTTCCTCAAGGAAAGAGCTCATGTAAAAACCCAAAGTGGGATAACTGGAAATGGGCACATTTCCACAAGATTTGTTCCTAACTGTTCCATATGCCTCTTGTAATGTGCTGTTTTCCATGTCTGTGAAAACACAGTGCGATAACAGCTCATGTTTCATCTCTGCATTTTTTTATCAGCTTCTGAAGACTTTGAACTGATAGTGCTAGAGAATTAACCAATGAACACATATGTTGTGTGCTGTCCCTTTTGGGAAAAAGCAAACATCTACTTACCCCAAGTCCCCCACAAGGCAACAAGGAAAAGAGTTTTTGAGACACGTTTCCTATATATTAAAGAAAAAAAGAAACAATAAGCATCATTCATCAAAAGGACATTTAAATACTGGAAAAGTATTTCCTTACTCTTTACAGTAATTCAGATTTCAGTATTATTATAAGATACTAGTACAAAATAATCGTAATACCTAGAAATCAAATCAGCCATGGGACATTTAAAGTGCTGTTATGCGACAGTGAAAAATCTTAAGACTGCTAAGCAGTAGTTTCAAAGGAATATAACAATCAAAATTCCACAGAAAATCACTCTGAACTAGGGTGACTAATCATGCTGATATCTGTAGCTGATAAGCAGCTAGTCTAAGCTTCATCTCAGTTTCTTCTCCAGCCAGAGGAGTGAGGCAGGCACCTCCACCCTGCCTAGATGACTGATGGGATGAATTATGCTTGAGATGTACCTGTTTCTTTTCACTGACAACAGAGGGAACCACATTAAGTTTACATGAAACTGATAACTAATTTCTTAGCTTTTTCCCTTCAAAAGAGTTTCTCCTTTGAAAATTGCAGCATTAGTCTTTCTATCTATGTAAAAATGCTGTTTTTTTCATTTACATCAGTGATTGTATTAATATTTTGAAAACATAACTTGAAATACTCTTTTTTTCAGTATTATTCAGTAAATACATTATACCAAAGGAAACAAAAACTTAATAGGCTTTAGAATTTAATTTCTAGCTAATTCGACTCTATACATTAGCTAATATGACAGGCTTTATCTAAATACTTATACTCACATTTTATTCATTCATATTTTCTTTTTTCTCTTTCTTTTTGGTTTGTTTTTTTTGGGTTTTTTTGGGTTTTTTTTGTTTTTTTTTTTGGTACTACTACTAAACTCACTGTCTATCTTGATAACGACAATATGAAAACTGGGTAAGGATCTCAGGATTTGATGCAGTTCCTATCCCAGTGTGTAATCTGATCCTAAGGCAGCTGTGGAAGAGAACATAAGCTTTTCCCCTGCCGTATCACAGAACTGGCTTTGTAACTTTGCCATCTGGAGGAAACATTAGATAGTGAATCATTCGAGTTAGCTAGAGGAGTCACCCATTGTTATGGAAGGGGCGAATGCTGCAGTTACTCATGTTTAGCAGGTGCCAATGAAATGCACAAAGACAATTATAAGCCATCATCTTTGAAGTACGAGACACCAGACTGCAAGGTCTGGGATGAAGAAAGTGCTTTACACTTTGAGTAAAATCCAAGATGCATTTTTACCCGACTAGAGGCCTTTGATCAGTTTGCACAGTGTGCGAGAGAAGCCAAACAAAACCTCCTGTGGAGCTACCAGGGGAAATGCAGGTGCAGCAGCTATGCGGAGTATTCTCATACTGTGAGTCCTAATGGCCCCAGACATTCAAGGAAATGTTGGCTGCAGGAGATTGTCAGAGTAGAGGTGCAAGTAGGAGTTTCCAGATTTCTTGCTAAGCAGGTCCAGGGACCAATTTTTCACTTTTTGCTATGGGGAAGATGAAAAAGTCTTGAGCAGATAACTAAAAAATTAGTGCTGTTAAAGTGCCAGGAGACATTAATGGAAATATAAGGTGCAATTGAGATAAAAGAAGGCATTTATAGATTACTGAATGGCTAGGCATTTTTTCTTAAATTCCATGGCAGAGTTGGGACATAAGAGAGAACAGATGAATTCTCATTTATCTGCCTGCAGCCAGGCCCATTGTGCCTGGTAAACACTATTAAAAACAATAAACACAAAGTAAAAACAGAAAAGCAGATGGTGAGGAAGGACACTAAAATCAATCAGAAGATAGTACTAAAACTGGGTAAAACAAGCACATAAGCCTTTTCACTGTATCAAGAAGCTTGCAGGAATACTTGCTTCTTATTGCATGATGGTTTAAAAAATAGTAGTTGTCAAACTCTGAAGAACAAGAAAAACATTGAGATTTCATGAAAAGAATAGTGGGGAAATGTTGGACTAAGAGAAATTGAGACCATCACTTAGCTAGCCTCACAAAAAAGGAAGGCTTACAATACTTTGCCATGGATGAAAATCAATAGCAAAAAGCTACTCTGAAAATGAATTGAAATGAGAATTTCCCATGATGTTTGAAGTTGATGTACCAGAAGATATTGGGATACTTCAAGTAATGTAGAAGACAAATTCTAAATAATCAAATATTTTTGACTTTGCACTAGGGCAGAGGTTGTAGTCACCAGCGCTTTAAATTCGGTGCAACCGTTTACTGATAGAGCTAGAAATGTTCCAAGATTTGTATTCTAGAATATCAATGCACAAAGGCAGTAGAAGCTAGTTTGTCAAATTAGGTGCTGAGGCACCCATCACTGACTGAGGTCAGGCCCCTACAGAAGTCAAGGAAGCTGCTTAGGAGGTTGATGACTGGGGACCGAGATTCTGATGACATGAGGAAAAATGATGAGCAAAAACTCACTTTCAAAAGAAAACAAAAAAACCCCCCAAATTAAAAAGTGTGTTCACTTTTTAACCTGATTATTCTCAGTATCATCCCTCAAGAGAAAAGCCATTTCAGCTAAGTGTTTATTTCTTCATTAATTTGAAATTGGAATTGCATGGACACTTTCTGATGCATCTTTTAGTTGCACTCTAATTACTGACTCACTATCAGGGATGTGTTGACAGTGTGTTTCACACTTGTACAAACTTTTAATAGTAGAAAACTTAACTTAGAGTGACAGTTTCTTAATGACAGTTGGAATGAGAAAAAGGAAAAATATTTGTAAGAAATGTTTACTGTTCGGCCCTTGAATTTATATGAGGAGATTTGTAAGGTTGGATGCTGGTACATGAAACCTGAATGTGATGTGACACATAGTCACATCTGCATATTAGTTTCCTTTGTGTCAAGACAGTGGTAGTGCAACATAACACGTTGCTTAACACACAGTAAAATACATCCGTCCAAAGCTTAACTACACAATAGTGTAGAAGTTGAAGTGGTCATTTGGAATAGCTGCATTTGTAGACCCCGATGCAGGGAAGATAAAGCCAAGAGTTCAAGCAAGTTAATACTTGTAAACCATTACGAATAGATGAATATGTGCATAAGTCTCATTGATTTCAGTAGTTTCCAGTCATGTTGTTTTGCAGTCTTCCAGAACAGGTTTTTTTTTCTTGAAAGGTACAGAAGCTGCTTGTTAGCAAAAAA
>VZRS01003623.1:313054-328500 GCA_013398055.1 Ifrita kowaldi | reverse complement strand
AAAAAAAAAAAAAAAGAGCTTTGGACAAAGCAGATGCACTCTTTGGAAGAGGAACAGGAAACACAAACACTATTCTGGAGCATAAGTGGAGAACAAATGGTGACTGCCTTTTTGGATGGGTAGATAAGTAAAGAAAGGAAGTAGGTCCTACTTTTCATTAGGATGCAAAGCCATCACTTGATGGAACTATTTCTGTAGAAAAAAATAATACACTTGGATTGAAATAAATATTTTCTGAGAAAATGTTGTTATTGATGATATTTTTTGTGATAAACATTTTCTTTAGATTTTTCTCCCTTGGTACATGTAATTTGAATTTCTGTAATATACAAAGACATTAATTTTAGTGTCAGGATTGGTTAGGTTCGACCTCACTGAAATGGGGACAACAAAATCAGGAGCAGTCACACTACATTTTGAAAAAATGTAAGAGACAATTAAGTTCCTTTATTCAAGAGTCTGGAAGCCCAAATGATTACAGCTTCCAGCCAGAAAACAAGCACATGCAAAAGCATTTGGGAAGGGTGTTTTACTGACTTATGTCTTGGTAAAAGGCCATGTGAGATGCAACAAGAAAATATCCTAGAAACAGAGAGAGAAAAGGGCATTGAGCCAAGGATACACTCAGAATATATTCTAAGAGTGTGATCTTGATATAAACTTAGAGAGTAAATGTTTTGGACTAAGTGTCTAATAAAAAAGGCAAAGAATGTCCAGTAAGGAACTGTGAGCCAAGAAATGGTTTTCTAAGATAGGATAAACAAAGCTTTCTGCATTCTGTGTACATCAGCAGAAACACAGTTAGGTCCATTCCCTCTTAACCTTGTATTTGCAACTGCACACTGCATCCCAGAGGCTGCTCAACCACCGAGATCCAAAATTGGAATGATATTTTACATCAATGTATGTTATATTAAATAATGTGAAAAATAAAGTAAAATTAATTAAACCCAACAAAATTTAAATTAAATGCTTGGCTGTATCAAAAAGGAACAATTTAACAATGTTGATGAAATCAAATAAAAATGTTTCCAAATTTCAATTATGCAGGAATTTAGAACTTTTTCTTGGAAACACCTTTTTTTTTAAAGGAGGATTCCCTACTTAGATTGAAGATCTTAAGAAACTATTATACAGTAAATATTTTTCAGTTTTCATGTTGCCTTGGCTAAGAAAATGTATAAGCCTATTTAACATCATGATCTTAGGACTTCCTGAAGCAACAGTCTGCCTTATAGAAGAAACAGCATAAGTTTCCAAAGCAAAATAATTGCTATGTATTACTAGAATTGTGGCAGCAATTTCTTTTGATGGCTAGTGTTATTTTTGTTTGGGTTGGATTTGATTACATTTAGGAAAAGCTCCACTTCTTAGAAGACAAGTTATAAAAATAACTGAGAATTAGAATGTTGCATCCAGTGTGCTGGGACATAAAGGCAGGATTTCAGTCACAGATTATTTCCAAAATGTTTTTTGTGTGTTTCTGACAAGTAGACTTGCTTCATGCTACTACTTCATGCTAATGGCAGAGCTCAATTTAACCCTACTTTTGTATTACAAAAGGCATACACTGAGCACTGGCTGTGCATGAAGATATTTTACATGAAAAACCTGTCCATTTTCTACTATTCTGTATAACCATAGGTGCATTTAATATGTTAATGTGTTTTTCCCCCTGTTATTCAGAAAGATATCATATCCTGCATAATGAGAAGGCATTAAAATAAAGCTCACTTATTAGAAAACTTAGGCATAGTATCTGCAGTCAGAGTGGCTGAAATAGTTGAAATATAGCAAATGAGAACAGCAAATAAGCAATTCTGACAAGCAAGTGTATCTTAAATTCCTGGTTTTGAATCAAAGAATACAAGGAGGTAGAAAACCAACTGTGTTCGAAATTGCCACTGACCTCCAATGGAGAACAAGTTACAGTAAAATGTTAACACTGATGATTTTTGAAGCAAATGAGGAGAAACTCGTATCGCTGCTTTCCAGCCGGTGTATTTTGCTAATCTGTATTTGGCTTCCATTGTAACATTCTCCTTCCACATAGCAATGCATTTGGAAAAAGTGAATTTTTGTCACACTGCTTGCCAAGTGTTTTAAACTGACACCAGCTATGACTAATGACAGTGCTGGAATGTGCTGTTCTCAGTAGAATAGAGGCCTGTACAGACCTAGGAGTTTCCTGGGGTCCAGCTTCTGTCTGTTCAGTGGGCTGGTGCCATACAGCAGTGAATGATGTTCAGAGTGAACCAGCTGTATTTCCTCCAGACTGGCTTTTCGACCTCGAATTCGCTGAAAGAAAACAGCAGAGGCCTACAATATTCCACTGACAATATTTAGGGAGAAAAAAAAAAGTAAAGGTCCGAAATAACATTTAGTATGATTAATAATGGGTTGAAATTGCGTCATGCAGGAATGTGACACTGATTTGTTTATTAAAGTAATGCTATATGAAAAACAAATGCATGTGTGCTTTATCACAAAATGTTTCACTTGAGTCTTAGGAGAGTTATCTTAATACAGGGTTTCACATAAAAGAAAAAGAAAAGATTCTGCCTCTTCTCCACATAATATGTTAGAAGATACAAACCAAAGGATGAAATATTTCTTAAGTAAGAAATCTGGCTACAAAAAATCTAATTTAGAGAGCAAAAACTTATTCACACCTGTAAGCTGCAGATGTTTTTGGAATGAGGATTAATGGTTTTTGCATCATTACTAGTACTTGTGATTTATGCTGGTAGGAGGAACACAATCACAGCGAGGAGAGACAGGGAGAAAAAGAAAATTAAACTTTAAATGCTTTAATAATATATTCGTGTATGTTTTTAAATTTTTAATGTGTGAGCAATATCCCAGGATCATTTTTGCTGTTACACATGCTGACTCACTTGCTTTCTTACATTTTTGTAAGTGAAGTTTGTCTCTTTAACTGTTTCTCCAGCCTGTATTTGCCCCAAAACCAGATGTAAAAAATCTGGGACATCTTTCTACAAATCCATTGAAATTTAATCAGTTTAGGAAGGAAGAAAGATAGGAAAGGAAAGATAAAACTAACATTTTCTTACTCAGCATATCTGTTCCTTGTATGTATTTGGAGTTACAGTTTGTCATAACAATATTTATTTCTCTGCTTGTACTAGTCCTGCATAGCCTTTGTGGATACAGCAACATGAATCAGATTTTGTACAGGACTGGGCATAATAAACAGCTCTGTCAACAAAGTTCTGGACCCGAGATCATCTTTCTGGTAGATATTGGATAAAGTGAAGAGAAAACAGCTTGATTTTAAGGTCTTGGTCCCTATTTGCAGATCTGGTCCTTATGAACCAGATGGTTCCAGGTCCTTATGAGGACAAAATCTCTCACAGCTTAGACTGGATCTGCCTGACTCTCAAGGTCTACAGATACACAGGTACAGCAGTTATCTAAGCAGACTATCGTATTTTCAATTAGACTGATTTACCTGTTACAGAAATGCATTTAATTCTAGTTTTCTTGGAGATTAAATTGTAATTCTTATTGTATCCAACACTTTGTCATACACATTGGAAAGCACCGACCTCTGCACTAGGAGAAGAAAGCAATATCATGAATATTAAAGAGAATGTGCATGTCAGAAAAAAGGAGATGCCTGGGGATGGGGGAGGTCAGAAGAATCATGCACAATTTATATTGAGTTAAGCAGTGGGAATTTTTTCTGGTTAATCAGGAAAAATATCCTAAGAGTTAGAGCTAGATGACTGTGGAACAAGCTCCCCCTCAGGGAAATCGTGGAAGCCCTATTTCTTGTAGTGTTTAAAACTTGACTAGACACAGCAGTGGAAAGAACATTTTAGGGAATGATCCAAGAACTAAATGACTTAATAAACCCTTTTTCATCTCTAATTTCTTCAAGCCTCTCCCAGTCTCACATGAGAATTTGTAGCAGTGTACTCACATCCTTTTAACACACAGTTGCACAATCGAAATCAGCACATTATGTTACTTCATGGAGTCAGTAAACTCTGTAATGGTTCTTCTGGGTCAGATAAAATATTTTTCTTCACAAGTGAGGTGACTGGTAACATTTATTCCTTCATCCATTCTCATTAAGGTCTATGTTTCTAACAAGCTGCTTTAAAATGTATATACCCAATTCTCCACGGCAAAACTGGGAAGGGAGTCTGACTTTTAGGACAGATAAAATAAATGTATAAGAAAAGTAAAGAGGAATTTTATGAAGGTCATGCCAAAGAACCTGGAGCAAAACACTCACTCTCTGGTCACATATTTTCTACAAAGTGTACAAAAACTCTGGGACATGTTTAAGAGACTTAATTGTCTGGCTTTCTTTTGTGTTGTTGAATTGGATGCCATAGCCCTTTAACTATAAAAAGACGCACAGCTAGCCATTATTTTCACAATGCCAACAGTATGCCTCCTACCCAATCTCACCAGTCAAATTCCCTAGGGTAGAAACAGGTTATGCAGAAACCAGCTGGGGGCAGAAATCAAGTAGCACTGAACAGGACACCCCACTCCAGGCAGCTCCACCAGAAGGGTCCTTGGAGTGCAGCCATCAGCTGAGCTGGCAGAGCCCAGAGCTGCTCCTTCTCCGTCTCTGCTGTTTCTGCATTCCCATCTCCTCATTTAGTGTTCCTTTCATCCCATCTTTGCAGTATCT
This sequence comes from Ifrita kowaldi, assembly GCA_013398055.1. Classification (NCBI taxonomy): domain Eukaryota; kingdom Metazoa; phylum Chordata; class Aves; order Passeriformes; family Cinclosomatidae; genus Ifrita; species Ifrita kowaldi. Next base: position 323,828 of record VZRS01003623.1, on the reverse strand, counting down.
CTGCATATCAATCCCAACTATCTAAGGCTCTGCAGAGAGGGAAAAAGTGTATTAAAAATTACCTGTAATAATTTCTAAGAATAGTTCTCACACAATGATGTCGGGATTTAGCAGATCTACACAAGCATATGCCTTAAGTCTATTGCCAGAGTCTCTCATGTAACTTCAGTTATGCAAAGTGATCACTTTTGGCGCTCACTGGCACGACTTATCAGACAACAGAACATACACATTGGTATAACTTTACACATACACTTTTAGACACATCTTCTTTTTATGTGGAAGCGTCTTTCTTAATTTTCATTGACCATGGTAGTATCAAAAACATAAAATGTAGCTGAAAATTGGCATAAAGCCAACAAAAAAGGAGAAATAGTGTAGGAAAACAGATGAACAGTATTTGTTTCGTTCCGGAGAATTTGAATAATACATCCACCCATCTACTACATCCTTAGTAGAAGGCAATTCATCCATTTCTAATGTGTATGACAACTTGTGTTGGCTTTGTCCTCTGACATGTGCAGTTCCCTCATCAGCAGAAACATTTATACATCTCAGGAGACCATAATACTTGCACCTGAGTGCTTCGAAAAATCAGTCTAGAACTAGAAATCCATTGTCCCCACAATGGGAAAATGCTTTCACCTTTCACAGAATTTAAGGTCAAAGTCTGGTCTTCTGTTTAAAAGAGACCATTAAATTTTCACACAGACAACCTCTATTAGCCTGAAGATTTAGGTTAGACTTTCAGCAGAGTAAACTCATGTACAGACAGAGATTCAAGAAGACAAAGGTGATGCTGCCTGTTTCTCTCTGCTAAACTAACAGGAATTGTGACACAGGTTAAGGAATATTTCTCACTCGGGTCTCTCAGCGTAATGTGTCCGTTGCCTGTACTGCAGCTTTTTGTGTGAAATTCCCTTAGGCTATCAAGTTTGTAAACAAGGTCTTCAGATTTTCTCCTGCCTTCCTGAGATTTCTCATAGTTGCTAAATTCTCTTGTGTTTTCAAAACTACTCATAGTAACAGGTCTTTTGCCAGTCAGGTTACTCATATCTCTTGCTCTCTCTCCGCCACGTGGGAATTGCAAGCATGCTTCTGACACACATGCACCCACATAGAGATGCATTTATTCTCTGCATGTGTTTTGGTCGTCCAGTGCCTAAGCTGGATAAGTTAAACACTGAAGATTTTTTTTTTCTTGAAAAAAAGACTAACTTTTCCTGCGTTATTTTATCTTCAGTGGCAAATTGAGGTTCAAAGAGTGGAATTTTTCAAATATTTCATTTTATGTGAACTGGTAGACTCAACTTTAAATTCTTTCCTTCTCTCCCCTTCAGTCCATGAGATGTGGACAGCAGGAGATGTAAGATGCCCCCCTAATCCAGAAAACTATCAAAATTCAGAACAACTTCTAGGCCAAAAAGAAAAATGTTGCTGGACCACAGTCCCTACAGGAAGTAAAGGTGGGGGCACAAAGCAGGACCATGGCTACATTCTTCTTTTCTCTTCTGAAACTGTGCTGATCACTGTAGCCTAATGTCAGTCGTGTGCATAAATTACAGCCCCAAAGCAGTTATGTGAATACTTCCTCTCCCTAGAACAAGTGGAAAGTGGACACCACTACCAAAATATAATTCATTCCTTTTATTGTCCCAAAGGTAAGGCAGCTAGGCATTGCTCCTTGCCAAGGGAAAATTGTAAAAATAAAGATAATGGATGTTTTTATGCCAATCTTTGCATGTTTTAGCTGCCCTGGTCTGCCTTTGATCTGGCCTGGTCTGTTCTATGTCTGTCAGCCTTTAACAAACACCAAACAGGCATTTCAGCAAACATACATAAAACTTTGAAACTAATACAAAAATATTATGTCTGATTTTTTTTTCCAATACAAATATACCAAGACTATAAAAAAGTTCACTGTGGGTATATGTGTGGATGTGTATATGTGTGAATTACTCCACTCTCCTGCCCTGAACTCAGTCAGGGACTGGTCTCTCAAATCTAGCTCTCCAGGACTGGCAATGGTCTAAATGTATTTCTCCCTTGTCTTGAGGAAGCCAATGGGGCAATTTATCTGTTTAGAAGAAGGGTATGACTAAAAAAATAATCTGAAAGTTGTAACTAATTTTTTTGTTTAGCAGAAGTCCTCTAAACTGTTGTTTGAATAATTCTAGAGCACAAATATCTATGGCTAGAAAGACAAAATACAGTCTGGAAAGGCAAGTCATCCTGGCTGTGTCTGCAGCAGTGAACTAAGCAGTGCCAGGAAACATTCCCAGGCAGAGTAACACAATCATCTGTACTATTAAATTGCTAAAGTGGTCCTTCACACTGTTTTGGCTGAGCAGCAACTAGCACTCTCCCAAACAACTCCCAGACATGGTTTGGTCACTGGCATGGGCCAGGAAGCATTCCTGGTAGTATGAACATGGACCTTTCCATGCCAGTTGGCTGCAGGGGTAGAGAACAGTCGCAGACACATTTTATTTTGTAGCAAATACACAGCTTGTGTACCCCACTCAAACCTCGTTATGATTTTACCAAGTTGTATTTTAGAAATAAATGGGTATGTATGAGTATGAGTAATATATACAGGTATATATAGAGGCAATACATTAAGCTTAGATTAGTCTACCTAAATTAATGTATGAACTGCAGCAAGCATGGTGTCAGCCCAATATGACTTTCCTCATCCCATGCACGGTTAGAGATACTGGTTCTCTGTATACTCAGCCAGTCACCTCTCTATTGCCAAAGACCTGAGCTGTGTGAGAGGAGTTAATCCACACTACAGGATTTAGGAACCACATAAAGCTCCCTGCTAGAGATAACAAGGGTCATGTAAATGCAGGTTGTTCGTTTTCATAAGGGTTTCTTGTTAGGTTATGAGAATAGGGAGGGCCCCCTAAACAAGCTTGTGCCCAAGGATACATACAGTACAAGGTTACAAAACCTGAGCTACTTCTGATTGAACTAGTTTTGATCATAAAACTCCTTATCAGAAAAAGGGTGGGACTGCAGCCCTCCTGTGGGACTACTGTTTTAGTTAGAGAGGAAAGAAGTTCACAGTTACTGCAGGGGATTTCCTAAGCAGCTGCTGCAGGTTGCTGCTGCTAACCTGCCCTTTGGACTTGGTATATGAGGTAATGCATGTGGCAAAACCTGACCAGTGATCTCCCCACTCTTTCTGACAAAAACTGTGGGAGATTATGTTGAGAAATTATATTAAGAATTGGTAATGTCCATGAGGGGGCATTCAGAATTCAGCAGAAGTGACAGTGCAGTTGCCCATGATGCTTTCACTATTTACCCTCAGTGTGGTATATTCCAGAAAGCAGCTTGATGGTGGCTTTTTATATCTTGGATAGTGCAATAACCACTCCTTTGGTGACAAAAGTTATCTATTCAGCTGAATGACTTTCTAAAGAAACAGAGCACCAATTAAGTGTATCACTGTAGCCTTTCTTATTTTGGAAAGTGAGCAGTTTTAAGCACTTGTTTGATGTCAGGCAAGTGCTAGATAATTTACTGAAACAAAGGACAGATTACATCACCAAATATAATTCTGTCTCTAGCTACATAAAAGGATCTAGATAAACACCAGATCTATGCACCAGCTTCACACTGAGACTCCTTAGTTTTATCATCAGAGTTTACATTTTGACAGCTTATTTCACATTCCAGCCTCATTTCAAAGCACACAATTGGAGTCAAAATTAGCTGAATGCAGTTCAACATGAAGTGACTTTTTTCCTCTCTCCCCCCTCATTAGATTATGCAAGACCTAATAGGCTGTATTTCAGGTTTTGAAATTGTAGAATTGCAAGAGGAAACTCTAAATCTTCCAGGAAACTCTTACACTACATCCATCTCAAACTAACATATACCACTTTTTCATTTTACACCTTTTAAAGAGCCACACAATTTACTACTCAGCAATAGCTGTTTGTCACTGAAGAAAGCAGTACACAGCAGCATGCTGCATTTTACTCACTTTCTCTCTTTTGTCTTTTCTTTATAATATGGAGTCCTGAGTCAAGAAGGTAACTAGGCTTTATTTTAGCAAAGCACTCAGCTGCATGTTTTACTTAATCTTGAAGTATGTGATCCCCCAGTGAAACCACTCATGTGATATGTGGCCTTAAGGGCCTTGCTGAAAGAAAATCTTCTTGAACACTGGAAAAATTATCTAAGCTAAAAAAAAAGAATCAGCCTGTTAGAGTGCTGCCATCTAGTTAGATGAGTGTATACAACAAATCCATTTCCAGTGCTTGCAATACCTCACTGCCCAGTACGCTGAGCTACCTGCAGAAAGTCTTCAGGGACAGTCACTAATAGCTATTCAAAGGGATCCATTGAACCAGTTCCTTTGGGTTTGTAAAAACACAAGGATATAAAGAAAAGTAATTAAACAGAACGTAACAGCCCTGGAAATTTTGGGATCCTGCAAAACATTAGGTAATTTTTGCTGAACTTTTGTTTTGTCTGGGGTTTGTATTCTGATGCATGTGGATGCATGACATTGCGTAAATTCTTTATTTTCTGGTTGGGAAGTGTGCTTTCCTATAATGTGTTATTTTAATATTATCAGTTAAGACCAAATAATTCCTAAAAGAAATTACTCTCTTATTATAGAAGTAAGACAGGTTTAGGAGTTAATAAATTTGCTATTTACTTTAACAAATCAAGTATCTGGTCTTAATTTTTAATTACCTCGCACTTGTTTAGCAACCCAGTTTCTTGCAGCCTCGACCAGATGCTTTGGATTCTTCCAGCATGTTCGGGGTGATTAGCATAGTTCCCACACATACACTGGTGCTTCAGCATCAGACTGTCATACACAACACCTTCAGCACAAAGACAGCACAATAGGAAACAAATGAAACAAAAGTAAGTTATACTGTTCCCTGTCATGCACACTTCAGCAAAACTGGGTTTTATTTGACAATTAGAGAAAGATGAAAATCCCAGATTAACAGAATCATTTAGGTTGGAAAAGACCTTCAAGATCATTGAGTCCAATCTTTGACCTATCTCCACATTGTCAACTAGACCAGACCACTGATTGCCATGGACAGTTGTTTCTTGAAGGCCTCCAGGGATGCTGACTCTACCACCTCCCTGGGAAGCCCATTCCAATATCTGACAACCCTTCCTGGGAGGAAATTCTTTCTGATGTCCAACCTGAACCTGAACTTCCCCTGAGACAGCCTGAGGCCATATCCTCATGTCCTGTTGCTGGTCTTTGGGGAGAAGAGACTGACCCTCACCAGGCTGCAGTCTCCTCTCGAGTTGTAGAGAGCAAAAAGGTGCCTCCTGAGCCTCCTCTGCTCCAGGTTAAACACCCCCAGCTCACTCCTTATAGGAGTGGCTGTCTAGACCCTTCACCAGCTTTGTTGCCCTTCTCTGGACCTAATTTTTTCTATCCTTTGTGAGACTCTGAATTTTGATTTATGAGGTGAATCTTGTGATACCAATAAAGCAAAAATTAATTCTCAAGAAATTATATTAATAAATACAATTGACTGTAAAGAAGAAGGGAAAATGGGTGGTATCTTACTAAAGCTTTTATGTCTAGAAAAAAACCCAGTCATATTACTGAATCACTTGTTTTCTCTTTCTCTAGTGGGTAAGGTTAGTTAAAGCTGTTAACCTATATACAAGAAAATGTTATGTATAGCAGTGTAAAGAATATAATTTAGAAAAATCTTTTAAAATAAATTATTAAATGGCAATACCACTCTGCAGTTGTACTGCTTAACTAATGCTATATTAATTCCAGATCTCAAAGCATATCAAATTAATGTTTCAGAGAGTCGAAACAGTGGCAGCCAGAGTCCTTTTTCCTTAAAAAGACAAGTTCCACCCACTACTCAATTAGGATCAAATCCGGTTGTTTGACTGCGGTGCAAGGTACCTTTTGAATTTTCTATGGTCATTTATGCAAGGACAGAACAGCTTTATACAAAACAACTATCAATATCACATTGCTCTGTAGCTGTGTATTGGGAGCAAAAGAGAAATTTTCGTGAGTAGGCTCAAGGTAAATTCAATTTTCAAGGCTTTCAAACCAAGTCTGAAACACTGAAAAATGATTTTCTGTATTTACTTGTTCTTTGCATTTCCCTTAGACATGTCTGGAACAAAAATTATTTTCCTTACCCTTGTGTGGACCATTTTCATTTGGGAAACATTTGGCTTTTTCTTTCCCTTACAGTTGAAAGGGACTCAAATTAACAATTTCTCCAAGCTGCAATGCTTGGCAGTCAAAATATCTTTCTTATGTGCCACCACTACTGGGGATGCCAACACAATTCTGGGAAAATTGTGTTAGCCTGCTACTGAAAAGTCAGCCAGTTAAGGAAATACAAAATTAAAGTCCAGATTCAACAAAATGCTCAATATCACCCTTATTCAGCAAAGTCCTTTAATGGGTATTGAACATCAATAAAGTCTTTAAAAGCTCTGCTAGGTAAGAGCCTGTACACATCGTGGGTGATTCAAAGTTAAGGTTCTGAGATAATTCAGTTAGAAGCCAGCCAGAAGTTATGCTGCCCTAGAAATATTTATGTTGCCATATTTCTTAGCTCATGCACTTTAGAACTGATCCTTTGGGATCTTGCTGTTTAAGCCAAAATGATAATAGACTTATGTTAAGCGTACAGAGAATGCAAATGTAATACTTAAGTGCAGTATGACTAAGTTTATGCTAAATTATTATCTAGCAAACGTAATAGTTCATTAGCCATACATTTTTGTATTTACTTTATTGTTCTGCTTTCTTCTAAAGAAAAAAAGAACCAGTGAAAACCTGGAGCTAATAAGTTAATGCAGCTTAAAATATCTGCTGGCATTGTCAAAGCAGTTAATAATTGCCTTTCTCTGCAGTTCTTTGCTGCTCTATCATCAGGTCTTTTAAGTTATTTGGAAGTATGCACACAAATAAGTGCATGCTCACATACCTCACTTTCCTTTTCTTGGCAGTCACAGTTTTAACTTCTACAGTGTGTTGCCTACTCACCTTGTCCAGTTTGGCAGTGGCCATTATACCAACAGATAAGAAAACATTTCCTCCCATCCCCCTGACCAACAGGGATGGGGTTTAGATGCTAAATGTACAGGCATCAGGACTTTCACAAGCTTTCAGGCAGAATAGGCTGTTACATCAAATGGATTTGAATAGAAACACTTGTTAAATGTTAAGAAAAATTAGCTGAAAGTTGAAAGTGTCTTCTACCTGCCATTCTTTCAATTAATGTTTTTATTCTTAATATTTGAATAGTCCAAATAGCAGGTAATAGAAATCATACATGTACAAATTACTATGTTTTTGTTATACAGGATCAGGTGTAATAATGACACTTTTTGATTACCTGGATCAGGGCTGCAACTAATTTTGAAGTGAAACACTGAAACTGTGTATTCAGGATGCCTCCTCTGGTTGACATAAACCTCCTTTTCTTAGCACTTTTCCAGAAATAGAATGTAACTAAAAATGTAATTTTATTGTATTTGTTTTATTGAGTAATTTTGTCTGAATCAAAAATCAGTTTAATAAGGTCAGGTCAGTATTGCATGGCAGAAGCATCTGCTCCAAACTTTTAAATACCAAGATATTCACACCACTGAGTGTAAAATTTGTTTCTAGAAGGATTAATTGACTTAAGAAAAGACTGAAATATATGTTTTCATTTATTGCAAGCATTTAAATTGATTTAGGATGTGCAAGCGATTCAGATGTGTGGCTGCTGGTCATACAGCACATGTGCTTGGTACAATACCAGAATGCAGCAGTAGAGCTTACTGCTAAAAATAGCCCGTAGGATTTCCCTAACAGGATTCAGCCAATATCTCCCCACCCCCACGGGAAAAAAAAAAAAAAAAAAGAGAGGGAGACAACTGTTTTCAATTGCAGACTGCTGTGAAATATTAATAAAAGATGGTTATTCTGTCTCTCCAGAACAAATGCCTACAGCCAGATTCTGCTCTCAGATTCCTTGTGTAAATCTGAGCAGCTCCACTGAGACTGGTGGATTTATTCTGGATTTACACCAATATTACTGAGGTCAGAATGTGGCCCTGAAGACAGATGGGAATGGTGCCACCACTGAACCATACAATGATAGGGGACACAGGACAAAAGAAACTGAATTTGCGTTAAGTCAGTAAAAACTAAGATTTTCCTAGTGGGGACTCCCTAACACTCATTCATTTCCACAATACTTTATTCGGGTCAGTTTCTTTTAATAATATTTTAAACAGAGGGAGAGCGAGAGACCTAAGAATCACTGGCTAGCAGCATGCTTTGAAGAAGATTAATTGCCCTGGAGAACAACAGTACCAATAAGAAAACCCAAGGGAAGAATATCTAATAAATTATTCCAACAAAAAATCTGAACTAAATAACATCAAATGTTCTGTAAACTGCCTAAATGAAAATTAAGTAGACTTTATTTTTTTTCCACCTGTAACTCATTATCTTGTGCATATACTGTGTATATATTGTTTAACTCTCACAAAAATCACCATTCTGATTCCCTTCAGATATTTGGCTAAAAGCATTTTTCTCATGACTCACATGATAAAAATAGAGGCTCATTTTGATGCCCCATAATAATCTGCTGCAGCAGTTTTCCTTCTAACTTTTTTTTGTCTTCCAAGAATACATTGTCTTTAAATAGGAAAAAAACCCAAACCTTACAGTAAATAATAAATCAATGCAGGGACATGTTATTATATTAATTTCTAGAGTGAATTTGCCCTTCCTATATGGTGGACTAGAATTTTCTCCCATTCCACACACCCATTCCTTCCTTCCTTCCATGCTTTTACAAATGGTAGTGTTGCAACTGCTGTGGACAAGGGCTGGTTGCATCTTGTGCTCTCTTAAGGGAGAAAATCATAGAACCATGGGATAGGTCAGGTTGGCAGGGACCTCCAGAAGGTTGTAGTCCAACTCTGCTCAGAACAGGTCAGCACTGTGATCAGATCATGTTCCTCAGGACTTTCATCCTAAAGGATTGTATAAAGGCCATATAAGAATAAATAAAAACTGGGTCTGAGTTTCTTTCTTTCCACTGATGGATGAATAAATGCTAGGGCACCATCCAGATCCAGGAAATAGTATGCACAGATAAAGCCACTCTATACCATAACATCCCATATGTTAATAATACACAGATTGATTTTTTTTTTCACAGAAACTGTATTAGAACTGTTGATGTTGCAAAGTCTCTGTTCATTGTCACTCCAAAGGTGTCAGTCTCATAACATAAAAAATAGCTCTATTTTCGATGTACTCAAAAACTAGAGTGATAAAGGTTATATATGTAAGTCTGTAAGCCTAGACACATGTCAGGGAAAGAGATTTCTTTAAGCAGAAAGGAAAGGCTTAACTGTGAATGCAGAGTTCATTCCGCGTGTGGGACCTGGTCAATCAGCCAGGGGGTTCTGGCTATTAGCATAGGTACAGCTTGCAAGCAGCTACAGCACCACATTGTCCCCAGCTGGTACCTCGAGGATATAAAAGAGCTGAAGGTGCAGAGCAGAAGTGGAGAAGCAGAAGGATAAAGTTGTAGGGCAGATGAAAATAGGAGGATTTTTTTTGTTTCCAGTAAGGAGTAGAGATTATTATATTGAAAGAGCAGTGGAGGGGAAAAAAAGATTCAATAAAACAAGAAACAAGGATTCAAGAAAAAGATGTTTCATATTTTGAAAAAGGAATTCAGTGAAAGACTGAGAATCTTACTTGCAATAAGTTAGTTTTTTTCTCTTTCTTTCTTTCGTTCTTTCATTCTTTCTTTTCCTTTCCCTCTCTCTCTCTTTTTCTCTCTTTCTCTCTCTCTTTCTAGCTTTCTCTCTCTCTCTCTCTCTGTCTCTCTGTCTCTCTCTTTCCACTGGTGTTGTTCATGTAGCAATGCTTTACTAAAAGGGTAAGGTTCAACTCTCTGCCTAATTTGACTGTCGGCATTTCCATTGCTGAACAGATCAGGTTTCTTTGTGTCACATCTTGAGCCCTTTATGCCAGGGATGTCCCATTCCCATCACCGTCTCCATTCAGTGTTTGTCCTACAAAATTTCATTCCTTCTCTTATTTTTCCATCTTAGCTTCACACTTTCTTTCTTGATTAGTTCCACTGATGCCAGAAGTCCACAGATCTATGTAACCCCCTTGACCCTGCTCCCCTTACTGGAGATTATAAAAGGAGGTGTCAGTAAACCTTAGCAATCAGGCTGAGGCAGCAGCTTTACATTCATAACTCCGTTCAACTTTTTCAGTGGAACTGCAGATTTTTGAATGGGACAGTGAAGGCTACACACAGTGAGCTCACTTTTGGTGTGCTCTGTGAATCTTAGAATGAGTTTACAATGTTTAGGGGACTCTATGAACACAACTAGAAAAACTGTGGTCTAGTTTAAGAATCCTGTCTATATGCAGCTGTTCTTTTTGCAGAAACTCACGGAAAGTGAATGAGTATGTTTGTTTCTGTACGATCCAAATGTTTGTTACCCAACAAATAATGATACATTTTTGCTTTCCAAGTTCACATTCTAGTTGGAAAGATGGGAGAGTACACTGCCTCACACAGTCCCACACAGTGCCCATTAAGTACTTCATCCTACATCAATCCATGGTCATGGCCTGGAAAGATGTAAACTTGCAGGGTATGGGAAGTTCTTCCAACTGAAGGAAATAATACTTCTGGCATAAACCTTCATAAACAGTAACTGCAAGGATTTATCCCCCCCCCCCCTTTTTTTTTTTTTTGTT
>VZRS01003623.1:294943-312984 GCA_013398055.1 Ifrita kowaldi | reverse complement strand
CCCCCCTTTTTTTTTTTTTTGTGCACAAAGTGAATCTTCACTTCTGACCATGCTCTAATGTTATACTGAGATTCAGGCTTTTAAAAAGATGGACCCTCGTGCAAAGTTAGATTACCCATAATAAGAAATGACATTTCTGTGGTCATTTCCCTTCCTTTGCCCGAAAATTTTTGAGGTTCCAATAACTTTGCTTTGGACAGCCCATGCTCCCTGAGTGACTGGAATGCTCAGGCCCTGAGCACAAAACCTGCCTCTGTAGGCTCCACGCAACTGTTGAATGACACAGAAGTCGTTGCCAGCATCACTTAGTCATGCCTACAGCTTTGCTCTTTCTGTAGAGAAAGCGACCTTGAAGCAGAGGCTGATTTGTCAAATAAAGACATTGAGAATTGCATTGCAGTTTTCCTCCTTACTGGTGGTCTTCAACTTATTGGTGGTCTCTTTACAAAACAGGCAATGAGAACACAGAGAAGAGAACCAGAGAACAGGAAAATGAAAGAAAAAAGCTATAAATGACTTAAAGGCACCAAAAATGCACCTGTTTCTGTATTCCAGAGCCAGTCAATGATAATAATTTATGACTGTGTGAATATTAACCCTGTGATTTATCAGCTGCACTGGTTGAGTTGGTGCCAATATAGCACCATAAAACAGAGGAGCAGTAGGGCTAAAACTGAATGCATTGCTGCAGGAGATATTTGAGGCATTTAAGTCTGTTGATCCCACATGAACAAATGCATTTGCCCTGCCTATTAAAAGCAGTCTTTAGGGAATCCTACCAGTTGTGTAGATATGCTGGCTGGGCTGGTCCATGTCTGGGTGAGGTAATGTGGAGTCAGTGGGGGAAGATGGGGTCCTGGAAAGTGGTCGATGTTTATCTGATCCTGCCATGCCAACTGTAGCCATCTGAGCCTGGTAGATTTGCAACTGGTGGACATGCCGATGTGCCAGGAACTCCTGTTTCCAAGAAAACAGCACAGTAGAAAGAAATGTGAGATGGGATCAAGTGAAACACTGAGGGAAACATGTCAACAAATTAAGTTCATTAGGTCAGGGCTGTAATAAACAGTGGGGACCCCCATCCCCCAACTTGCACCTAAGACCCACTCAATAAATCCATTCAACAGATGTTTTCCCGCTGACAGTGCGGGCTACCAACTTTGCTGGAGATTAGGTGATGGCAGGCAACCTGTCAGTTCTCCCTGACAGGCAAGACAGATTCACATGCAAAGGCTTATAAAAGAAAACGTTTTTCTATTATATTGAATATAGAATATGATGTTAGAACATGCATTTTATGATCCTACACAAATAGAATGTAAATTTTCCCACAGCACTGAAAGTGAAAAGTGATGTTCTTACTACTCAGTACCAAATGCACTGAGCAACTGTGAGTCAAGTTTCTACAGAGAACTCAGTTCCCAGAGCTCCCTGGGAAGTAGCAATGATTTGCATATAAGTTTTCACAAATGGTTTAGAAGTTCAGGAATTGTTACATGAGATCCCACTTAGGAGCCATCTTTTTTTGTCATAACTGCTGCTGGCTGTAGGCAAACACTTCAGGGAAATAGGCAGGTGTGAAAAGACTGTAACGGAGTAGCAAGGAAGATTTTCTCCTCTGTTTTGTCAACAGGTGGTCACTTTTGCTGACATGACAAAGGTTAAAACCCTGTGAAGCCATTAGAAAACTTGGCATTCGCTCACTCCATGGAGTAGGATTGCTTCTCAGACCGCTTTCTTTCTGTTTTTCTTTTTTCTGTGCTTATAGTCCCAGAACCTCGACCGAAAGTGGATGCAAGAGAAATATTTTCAAACCACTTAATATGAATTCAGTTGAAATTCACACTTGTGACTTATAACTGCAGGCTCTGTTTATCCTCACCTGGGCTCAACATACATATATGCAGGAATATAAATATACACACATATGGCTTTTTCTTTTTTTTCTCAATAAACCCAGTAACAATTAGCATTGCTGTGTGTTGTTGCTTGGGACAGCAGCTCGGAGGCCTGGCTTGGACAAGAAGGGATTGCTGGCTGCTCAGAGAGGTGAAGCTGAGTTCAGGCTGTGTGGGAAGGCAGGTGGGAGTACCCGGGAGTACCCCAGCCCCTCGCGCACTGCAAAATAAATCGGCAGCTCATGGGATGTGAGAATGCCTACCCTGCATGTAATAAAAGGGGCCTTTATGCAAACAAGTGCTCATCAATAACAGCTGAAATGAGAATAAATGCTTTAAAAGGCAGCCTCAAAACCCACGTTAATATCTAGGATCACTACTTCAGTGAAAAGACATAAGGTCATGGGAAGGGTAAATCACCTGGGACCTTGTCATAAGTGACTAAATGAAGAAAGAAAATATGAGTAAGCAAAAAGAGGTTTTACAAGAATTGTCCTGGTTTAGAGTCATTGAACCATTTCCCTTCCTTTAAACACAGTCCCCAACTTTTCTTATTGCTTTTTTGATGTACAGTGATGGGATAGTGTTACATATTCCAGGAAATATCTTGAGCTATCTGAAGAGGCCTATGTATCCATCTAAGTAATAAAACTTTACATTCATGAAATCTATTTTTGCATATTTTTGCTAATACTTTTAATTGTGATAAATTTTCAGAAGAGATATCTTTTTTCTCCTTGCAGGCATACATATCTTTTGCAACCTTTGCTGGGAGTGTGTGTGATTGGAGACGAGTGAAGAATGCATGGACACTATTGTGTTGAATATTTTCCCTGTGAAGAACAGAAGTAGGTACTTTCCTTTGTGAGAATTTAGCATTCACTTTTTTCAATGCTGACTTAGTGGTCAATAAAGTAGGCACAGGAGGCATTTTGCTATCTGTGGTGTGATTACTCCCTGCATCCTAGGATCAAGTGGTGGCAGCAGCACTGTCTGTCTGATGCTCGTGTATTCACAATCTCCTGCCTACTCTTCTAAACTCCCAGCTGAGCAGTTTGGAAGAAGCCAAACTCCTGCCTGCAGGAGCCGTTCATGGCACAGAATGTTGCTGCCATGCAGGAAATCAGCAGAATACTGTTATTTCTGCTGCTCTCCTCAACTTATAGGTTGCCTATAATTAACACAGCTGGTGTATGTGTAGTTCTTTGAGCAAGGGGATTTCTCATATATCTTTCAATGTTCAGTTTCAATTACCACTAACTATTGTTAATTCATTAAGTGAGTTCACTTTTCTGATAATTATTAGAGTACAGAAGACAAAATGGTTTGTTCCCTATTGGAATGCTCTTCAAGCTAGTAAGGGTGCACCACTGGATTGTGGTAGTCTTCATCAAACATTATTATTTAAACATACTTCTTAAAGAAACCTTGGAAATTCAGCTGTCAGTGAGGGGGATTGATGCTGTTTCTGTTTGGACTTTTCTCAGTGCTGGTTGACTCTGAGCTATGAGGCTTTAGAGCTGCCTTTTCTGCCTTTCTTTTACTCCCAGACATGAACTTTGCTTTTGCAATATCTGTGCTTTTTTTTTCAATGGAGTTGTAAGTTTGCTGTTCAGTCAATATCTAAAATATAATCTTTCCAGGTCTCTAATCTCAAAAAGTCAATTTAAGTGTGCTTTTTTATTTGTTTGTTTTGGTGGTTTTGGAGGTTTTTTTCTGGATTGATTGATTGTTTGTTTGTTTTGTGGGTTTGGGGTTTTTTCACAGTATCTTGAAGAAGAAGGAAAAATGTCTGGAGCGTCACAAAACATAGATAACTTGGGAAGATGTCCCTATCTTTGCTTCAAAAATGATTTTGTGTTTGTGTCTATGCGGTCAATAGAAACAACATTTTTCATGCAGACGAACAAACAGAGATAACTTTTTTTAATACTAATCAACCTGTGTGAACATCACCTAAACCAGACATCTCTTTCAGCAATTTGTTGGAGACCAAGAAGACAGCCTAATCTTGCTCTCCTGCATTTTCGGCTTAAACTGTGTCCTGTTTATATCATTCTCCCCTCCCCAAATGAAACCAGACACATACTGTGTTTGACACACGTTTATCAACATAATCATTTCAGGGAAGGAGAAGAAATTTGTGGAAGGTTCCATGGAAATTGAATGGCACCTGCTTTAATTTCTGAGGTCACAGAAAACATTTGCCAGTGAAAGTCTTTTAAAATTTGTTAAAATATAGAGTAGTTTGTCTCACAAGGCTTACGCCAAGGCTTACATCCTCTAGTGGTATCCAGATCCTTTAACTGTAATGTTACAAACTGTAGGCATCAGCAAAGTTTAGACTTGTTTAGATTTTAGTCAAAGTTTTAGGCTAACTTCCTGATTAGGTTTCATTTACAGACAACAGGCACTCATGAAACACATATATTTTTTCCAGCCACCTACATATTTGTGCTGTGAGCATTTCAGATACTGTGAGTCACAGACAAGTGGATTAATGCAATGAGTAATGTGGATAATCAACACATTTATCTGGCTGCCCAAATACCCACCTGGCCTCTGGAAGGGATTAAAGCAACACAATGAATTCATCTTCAGGTTTTATGTGTTACAGCCCTGCAAACACATGTCCATCTCTCCAGCAATATGACAAAAGCAGTATTTGCACATCTGCAGGGCTAGTGATTTGTGTGAATATATTTGGAGCATTTCTTAGGTAACCTGAGCCCTGGCTTCCCGGCATGGAGCCTGCTAGTTCCAGGTGCCTGAGATTAGTTTATTAGTAGAGGCAAGCAATTAGGGCCTCTGCTGGAGCTAGTGGAGGGCTATCCATTCTCTTCCACAGAAACGAGCTCAGGCCCTCAGTAATTATTTTGAGGAGGAATTTTAGAATCAGTATCTAAAGACAAGATGAGCCTTTTAGGAGCATGGGAAGTAAATATTTGTTGTTCTCCTAGTATTTGTTTTTTGTAAGGTTTGTTTAGCAGGACTTCGAATTAATTTGGGTTTGTGTGAATATTCCTTTTATGTAGATGTGTGATTTGTACATTTTGGTGCTTAACATTTTGTAAACTCTAAGGATTTTAATGAGAACTATTTACTTACTTCTACTGGCTGTGAGAACTGATAAGCCATGAGTACATTCTGTTGGATTATTAGATGGTCTATGTTGGATGATAAAGCAAAGGTGAATTGTCTATAAATTAGCACTCCTTTGAACTGTTGTGTCTTGTGCAGAGAAAAAAGTATGTGGGATTCACTCATAAAAGCTTTTTTTTGCCTCTCAACACTCTGGTTTTTTAATGAAATATGTTAATATTTAATTTAGTCATAGCTAAATAAATCCAAAGACTATGTCTGTAGTATAATTCTATGTGTGTATGGGCATATTCATACCTCTCTTCAGAGTTTATGCTTTGGCTATTTTTCTTTGTGGTAGAGAACTATTTTCTCTAAGGAATAGCAAATTTTGAATTTCTTAGTAATGAGGTTACTTCACATATATTTCTCTCATGTATTTGTGTCCAGGTTTATATCCCTCTGTTGTGCCTTTGATGCATTCTGCTGAAGTATGAAGTGTGTGCTAATGTCTATTAACTGGTAAAAGTTATTCATGTTTTCCCCATCCTGCCCTCCTCTCCCAAAAGACCTTCAGCACTACTGACCTTACAATGCTTTTCCTCTCAAAGCATTTCTGGTGGTCTGTTTGCTAATTTCCACATTGTTTGCAGAAAATTATCCAAAGGATGGGTAATTTCCTGGAGGGGAAAGCTACATGCATATGCTTCAGAAAGTTTTGCCTTAGGTAAGGATGAAAACAAGACCTGCTGCCTTTCAGACCTTCCTCTCTGTCCTTCTTCTGAAGGGTATTTCTGATACCTGCTCTGCTGCCTTCTCTCACCCCATGGCTCCTGTTGGAGGCCCTACTCCTTAGCCCCGACCAGACCCCTGTAGCAACATAGGAACAGAGCAACTTCAGATCCTGCAGCTTGTCTTCTCTACCACCCTCCTCAGCTTTCTGCCTTTGCAGTGCAGTTGTTGCTGAATGAATCCAAGGAGTGTCCAGGCCAGCCAGTGACTGAATGCAGCAAAATGGCCTTGGCTTGCAGCAAACAGAGCTCAGTGCTGCTTTAAGGTCCCTGTGATGGTGCCTTGGCCCAAACTAAAACAGTAGTCAAAGTCTGAATAAATCAGAAATTATGGTCACTCAGAAACTTCTCCTTCAACTCAAGGTAGTTAACATAGTCCTTCAGAAATCTTATATAATATATTAGAAGGTTTGACCTTGGTTATCCTCAGAAGTGGCAGGAAAAAAAACATAGAAAGCAATGAATTCCTATACAAAGGAGTTTGTTCCTTGGGACAAAAAGAAGTGTGGGTAGTTGGAACTTCTAGCAATTTTCACCCAGGGGATTTGTGAAGTACTATTTTGCCTACTGTCCTCAAACAGAACCATAACTAATTGCCCTCAGAAACTGAGCAAAAATAGGTCCTGAGGTCTTCGAAAAAAAGTGTGTGAACAAATGTGAAAGTGCAGGAATGGTGTCTCCCTGTCAATATATACAACCTCAAATAGAAATAAGTCTGAGATAGCCTTGAAAATGAATATGTTGAGAATATCTTTTAAACTGCTCTGTCACTTGGAGAAACACATCACCAAGAAACCCTACCAGTTTCTATTTTTGACAAAACCACATGTAAAGCCACCAACTTCCATGGCCATCACTTCCAAAAAATCCTGGTATCACCCTCTGAAATAAAGTCAACCACAAACTCAGAATCAGCATTTTTATGAAAAGTAAGTAAATTACAAGTATGGTTACAGACACATAGCTTGAATAGGTAGAAATGGATTTAAAGCAAGCAAAAGTATAGACAGGAAGAAACAGGACAGTTAGCCTTGAGGCATCTTGGTATATTAGGTCACATATTATGAGGATTTTTGTAGAATTTGGATTTCTCTTGCTGTAATGCAAGGAACACAGTGTTGACTAGAAAATGGGTAAACAGAAATGAAGTCTTATCAACTGAACCTTAGGTTCAGATACAGAGCAGTGGGATGGAAGTCCTAACCCAAAACTGCCTGGAGTCACAGGCAGAGATTTGCCTTGGGCAGCAAGCTGCTTCTCACAGCAAAACAAGGCCATGCCCTGTGCCTTCCCCTTGCCTTCTGCAGGACTGTGGAAGGGCTTATTCCAGCTGCTGCCAAGGTAGAGCTTAGTGCTTAGACTGGTCCTACTGCAGTGACAGCCCAGGGAATGGTTATCACCCTCAACCCGTTTTGGTTTTCCCCTCTGTTCCGAGAGATGCAAAGCTGCTGCTGCAGAGCTCTCTGCCCCTCTCCTACCATCCTTCCCTTCTAGCACAGGAGCACCTTTGGCGTGACAAAACATGTTATGAAAATTACAACACTTTTGGGCCAACAAATAGAGAAGAGAAAAGAGTCTTAATGGGATGACAGGAGTGTGCTCCATCATCAAGACATATAGGAGAAGATGCATTTTGGACCTGGGGCTGCATGGCTAAATGTGCAAGCCTGGCCTGGAGTCACACTCCTCGCCTCTGGCTGTAGGATGTAACAGCAGGGTCAGGACCCTATCTTTTACCTCTACTGTGGCACAGGGAGGTGGATGGGTTGCTGACCTGTGTTTTTAAAGGTAGAGAGGGTAAAAGCTACCTCTCAGGTGGAAAGTTTCCAAAAGCCTGAGCATCTAAACATGACCCATGCTGGTCCAATGTAAGTGAGGAATCGAGGTGGTCACATGGTTTGAGAAGTTTTCAGCTATCTTTGTGAAGAAATATGAACCAAGCAGTCATTATGTTGAAGCCTGGCATGATTAAGAAGACAGGAATTATGTGGGTGACAGAAAAGGGGGCCCTAAAGTCTGAGCACTTTTTCCTGGAGGGAAATTCCAGGAGTCCAACTGAGCTGCTGGTTTCACTCCTGGTTCCTGCTCCTGTGAGACCTGCCTTCTCTGCTCCCGACATTGGCAGGTACTTGACTTCTGTCACTCCTGCTAAAGTGCTGACTGCAGCGTGCACAACACTCATCCAAAGAAAATGCAGCACCTCCTCAAAGCTTGCACTCCCAGCTGAATCTTTTCCTCGCTTTCTGATGCTACCAGATATTTAATAAAAATGCATAAATAATTGGGGGTACAGTTAAGGGGAAAAATAGACCACCTGAATATCTTGTGGGGTTTTTTGTTTGATTGGGTTGGGGGTTTTTTCATTTGTTTTGTTTTGTTCTTTTTTTTTAACTAAGAAAACCTCTGAAGAGGATTCTTGTTACTTTATTGCTTTTACTAGAAAAAACACATGACTTTCCAGAAGCCACTTGGTGCTTTCCAAAAAATGCAGACAAGTGCAGAAATGAATACAAAAGGAGAATACAATTGTTCCTGTGTCTTGCCCTAACTTTCAGTATTAACAAGTATTTGCTTCTTTTACTTTGATGTGAAGAATAGATAGGCTCTATAATAACATTTAATGGTTATAACCACCTAATCCTTGCAGCTTTCCAAAATCATTAAGATGATGTGTTGGCCAAAACTGATTAATGACAACATCACCTGTCCCACGTGTTTCATTGCTCTGGGAAATGTCGCCCGACTCTCTTCAACAGTATTGGCAAATCAGTTTGGTGTTACTTTATGCAGATCATTTCAACCACTTCCATTTTTCTGCTCTTCATCAGAACTACTTTTCTTAGCAGACTTGTATGGTTTCTTTTTAAGTGAAGAATCATTACTTTGGCCTTCACACAGA
Source organism: Ifrita kowaldi (assembly GCA_013398055.1). Classification (NCBI taxonomy): domain Eukaryota; kingdom Metazoa; phylum Chordata; class Aves; order Passeriformes; family Cinclosomatidae; genus Ifrita; species Ifrita kowaldi. The sequence continues at coordinate 304,315 of VZRS01003623.1, read as the reverse complement.
AAAATAATAATCTCCAGGCTAAATTCATCAGCAGTCCTGCTGCAGATCTGTGTTTTCTGCATACTTCAACAAATTCTGCTTTGGTTTTATAGGCAATTTTTCTGAGTTCAGGATTTATTGTAGAAATAATGGAAATTACTTGGATCTGACATATAAAGAGAAAATCTGGGAGAACTCTGCTCTTCAATATAGAGTCCAGACACACTAACACATCAGTACCTAAGCATAAAATCATGCAAGTGTATAGGTGCCTTCTGCAGATGCCTTCTCCCTTGTATGGAGGTACAGTGAGGTCAGAAAGGGGAACACCAGTGGACCATATGGTCAGCAAATATAAGAGCCATACCCAAGGTGTGTGACCAGCTCTGTTCTTGCTCTATAGAGCAGTTGTGCAGGTCACTGTATCTTAAGCACAAGGCTGGGAGATGAGCAGATCTAGAGCAGCCTCACCAAGAAGGACTTGGAGTGCTGGTGGATGAGAGGCTGGACATGACCCAGCCATGGGCACTCACAGCCCAGAAAGCCAAACATGTCCTGGGCTGCATCAAAAGCAGCGTGGCCAGCATGGCAAGGGAGGGAATTCAGCCCTTCTGCTATGCTGAGACCCCACCTGCAGTGCTGCATCCAGCTCTGGGGTCACCAGCACAGGAAGGACATGGACCCGATGGAGTACGTCCAGAGAAGGGCCGCCAAGACGATCAGAGGGCTGAAACACCGCTCCTATGAGGAAAGGCTGAGAGAATTGGGCTTGTTTAGCCTGGAAAAGAGAAGGCTTCAGGGTGATCTAATTGCAGCCTTCCAGTAACTGGAGGAAGCCTACAAGAAAGATGGAGAGAAACTATTTATGACAGCATGTAAGGACAACAGGGAATGGCTTCATGCTGGACGAGTATAGGTTTAGATTAGATATTAGAAAGAAATTCTTTACTGTGGTGGTGTGGCTCTGGAGTTAGTTGTACAAAACCGTGGATGTGCCATCCCTGGAAGTGTTCAAGGCCAGGTTGGATGAGGCTCTGAGCAATCTGGTCTAGAGGAAGGAGTCCTTCTCCATGGCAGGGGTTTGGAACTAGATGACCTCTCTGTTCACTTTCAACCCAAGCCATTCTATGGGTCTGTGACTTCTGCCCCTCTGAAGATTCCAGAGAGATATATTGCCAAATCTCACACCTTACTTTAAAGTGGTTAAAATGCCCACAGACTTTCTTTCTCCAACACAACTGTAGTAAGAGATATCGAGTTTCTTGAAAAATCATGTATGTACACACACACATCTGCAAATATCACAAGGTATTTTAAAAGCATTTTTCTCTCTTCAGTGCAGAGCTCTACTACACTTTTCTGATTTTGGAACACAGAGAAATAGTTACATAGAGTGAAATGGTGATATAATTTGAGACTACAAAATAAAGGATTTGAATATAGGAAGGATGCTGCAGATGAAAAAAGAAACTGTCACAAAAATCTTTTCAGATCTGTTCTATATATTTAGAATTCTACGTGGTTGTAGAATGCTCTATACTTTCGTAGAATAAATATATTTCTGCAACAGACAAGCGCAGCTTGTTGTTTTGGGTTTTTTTTAGTTTTATTTGGGATGAGATCAAATTATTTGCAATTTGAACAAAAATTAAACTAACATCAAAAGATTACTTACAAATATTTCCCACTTTATTTTCTCAGCCTAGGGTTTGCTGCTTTTAACAAGTGGGAGAATTGTCAGAATGGGCAGATTTAAAAGGGAAGAAAAAACCCTTATGTTTGCTGATTTAGGAACAACTAGAGAGTTAAAAAGAAACCAGGAAAATGGCACAGCACAAATTGTATAATGCAGACTGCAAAATAAATTATGCAATTTCCTTTTTCTTAAGTAAATCTCCAAACTTAAAATGCAAAAGCAAAGTTCAGAAGATACCATAATACTTGTTACATTTCACAGGAAGGATAAATTAATTTATCTGACCTTGCCTCATTGCAATGTACTTCAAGTGGGGCTAGATTGCTGTTACAAGGAGGGATGTGGAACACTGGGTGGGACTAAAAGGAAGAAGAGAGAGAGAGAGCAGTATTACAAAATCCAAACATCTGAATAACGTAAGGTCCAACCTCTTCTCTTCTCACCTTCTCTCTTTTTATGATAATGCTTCCACTTTATTTCTGGTTTTAAAATTTGGAAGCTGTTTTGTTTGTAGGTTCAACTATAATTCTTGCCTTTGTGCCTTTTCCAAAAAAAGCTGTATCTTTCATGTACTCTCATTAATCCTCAAATAGCATAAGATATTACAACAATTGCAAGAAATGGAAGCAGTAAGAATAAGTAAAAAGAATACTAGCTGGGGAGAAGTGGGGCAATAAGAACACTTGTAGCACTTCTGGAAGGTGGTTCATTGATTTGCTCAATATTGCTTTAGCCGGTATTTTTCTTCATCTAGAAGAGACATCTCTCCAAACTATCCAGAAGTACCTTACAGGAAAAGAAGTCTGAATGCTTAAAAGACCAAAGGACACAAAATTACAGGCCAAACACCAGTCTGTATTCCTCATCTGGGCTCTGTTATTCCTTACTATGATCCATGTCCATGTCCTGAAGCAAAACACAACAATTTTAGGTATATTAATTAAAATTTTATAAACTGCCTACATGTGGAACAAAAATAGCTTTCTGCTTTAGACAATGGCTTTTTGTTTTTTTTCAGAGGATAGCTGCTTAGAACTTAGAATTATTATCTCTTTGTTTTAAAGGCCTGCTGAGATAGTGGTGTCTCAATTCATACATTGGGGAAGGCAGCCCTGAAGATCAACTCCATTGCTGGTGAAGTCCCTTAAAGCACCTCCCTAATCATGGTCTGATGGCAGCTTGGGAGGACATCCATATGCTGGAGATTGTCTTGGAGTTAGTGGCTGAGCAGGAAGACCAGAAGCAGTGGGGAAGAGGCAGATGAGCCAGCTGGAACGCACGAATACAGCGTCCCGAGAGCTGTGCGGGCGCAGTCCCAGAGCAGAGGCCTTCCAGTAACTCGAAAGGAAGGACCTGGCAGTCAGTGGAGAAAACAACCTCCTCCCATCATAAGTTATAAAACATTCAGCTCTGTTTTGAGGCCAGTTGGGATTATTTACATTATTTAGATGTAAGTCTAGATAAACTAGAGGGGAACCAAGAAATTTATTGTGGGTTTTCACTGGGACATCTGAGAGAAGGATTTGTCACTTCAATAGCTGCTTCTTAAAGCATTGCCCACAAAGGAGGGAGACAGACTTCTTGCAGCCACACAGCACTTGGAAAAAATATATACTGGAAAATATTGCATTGAATAAATATCTACAACTTTAACTATACTTAGTGAAACCTGGGAGGACAGAGTGGGGGAATCCTGAGAACCAGTCAAAGCAAAATGTTAATTCTAATTGTTGTATTTAGTTGGCCTTGTGTTGTGACAAGTTTGTTATTATGCAGATTTCCTACCTGCCACCTTCTATGGGAGGATTTTACAAAGTGAAATTATGCAGACAATTCCCATTGCTTCTTACCTCTTTATTCCTAATTATGTAGGCCCTGTGTTCACTCAAGATAACATTATAGCTGTCCCCAAATGCTCTAGATTTGGGGCCTGTGACAAACGAAATCTTTCAGTGCCTGGAATATTTTTTTCCCTCTACTGCAGAAATGTAACTATTAACATGCTGAAAACTGTGCTGTGCTTGCTTGTTGTCTGACAATGAGTTAGTAGGTTTTACATATTTTCACTGGTATAATTTCTTAAATGTCCTTTTTTATTTTCAGATGGATATATAATGTAATGTATTGTCCTTTAAGTTTTTTTGTAGTTTTTGTTTTCTAGGAATGTCATCTTTCCTGATCTGTGATAAATTTTATATATGATGCATCGATATCCCTTGGATGATACCATCCTATTAAAGGTTATAATGAAAATAATCTGCAATTCGTCTGCTACATAGAGAGTATTGTTGTGTGGAGAAGCTAAAGTGTAGACATTACAGATCTAAAGTGCACAAGGATTAGAAATCCTGATTTTTAAGTCCATTCTTTAACCATTGGATCAGTAATAATTGCATTGTATCAATACTATTCTCCACTTCTGGATCCACATCTCATTTAATTATGAAATAATGCAGCACTGTGGCTTTCTGTGTTTCTTATTGCAACAGATAGCAGTGGAGGCATGGTCAGAAGTTGTTTTGGTTTGATGGTGCTGGATTTGACAAAGGGTAGGAGAGAGAGGTCAGAGCAATTGAGCAATTGGCACTGTAAAATATCACAACTTTTAGGTACTGCTCAAATTAAAGCATCCCTACTCTGTATCTTTAAGGGCTCAGAGCAGACTGGGTGAGGAGAGGGAGACTGATCATCCCTGTGACCCACACTGAGGCATTGCGGCGAAAGGGTGAAAGGGCCCATGAAACTTCTCAGCTTCTGTGTCTTTGGGGGTCATTCTGGTCCTTAATCTTGTTGGGAATATCCAGTCCATTTTCTTTCCAACTCTCTGGAAGCAGAGAAACCAGGAGGAAAGGTGGTCATATAGTGTGGGTATGCAGATCGTGCCACAGCTGACCCTTAGGGCCACTGCCAAGTCCCAAGAGATGTGCTGACAGCATTCCAAGCGAGGTAGTGCCAAAGCACTCCAAACAGCTGGCACCCCACATCCATGCCATTGCATTCAGAATGGCCTGGAAGCCCCACTGGCCACAGGGGATCTTCTGAAAAAGAATGGATGCCAGAAATGTATCTCAGACCCTTGGCAGAGCTGCAAAGTTGGGAAGAAAGCTTTGAGGCAGAGCTGCAAAGGTGGGCAGAAAGCTTTGAGGCAGAGCTCAAAGCACCGGTTGCTGCCAGCCCAGCAGTTCCTGTCGGAACTCTACAAGACAAGATGCTTTGGAAGGTTTCTTCCCAGGAGCCACAGGGGTTAAACCCGACCTGATTGCAGTATCAACAGACATGCTAAAAACAACAGACTTAGTCCTGAGCCCAACCAGAGAACCTAATGCTGCCCAGAGGCCCAGCCTCAAGCAAAGAACTTCTCAGCCCCTTCCCTCTCTCCTTTTCCAAATCCCCCTCTGACTGTGGGTATTGGGGTTTCTCTTTGCTACTCTTAGTACAAAAATGTAATTAGAGCAATTGAACAATAGCAACATTCAAAAAGGGGGAAAATATGTGAGACTGGAGCCGAGCTTTTTGACTTTTACTGACAAGTTTAGAAATATCCCTGGTTTTCATGATCAAAGTTCAGATTCACATATCCAAGTGGCTCTTTGGACATTGAAATGTGCTGTACATATGGATATCATTTAATTCATAAGAATCTGAGGGCTGCTACCTGGCCTTCTTTGCTTATTTTTAGTCAATCTACAGAGAACTTAAAAGACTTTAACTGTACAGTTGGAAATAAGAGACAGGATTGTTTTTCAGTTTTTCTCATGCGCATTGTGAGGCATCAATCTATACTATGACCAGGTTCTTTTTTTCTGCTTTTTTTTTTCTTTTCCATAACCTGGATTTAAGCCCTGATGACTGTTTCTTTCATATAGCAATATACTCCAATGTTGTAATACAATACATTCTATGTGTTACACCCTTAAGAAATTCCTGGGCGTCATTCTTTCTGGGAGAAGGAAAAAAGAAGGTGCAAGACTTCCAATAAATTTTATCTAAAATTGTTAATTAGCTGGAGAATTCTGATTTTAGGTGCACCCAGGAGTTGCTTTGCATACAAAACCTCAGAAAATGCTTGAAAATTTGAGTTCAATATAACTTCAAGTGGAAGCATCTGCTACCTCATTCAATCTCCAGCCTTTTGTGTGTGTGACAGTAAATGCAGCACTAAGCTCCCTTTCAGAGCTGGATGTATTTCTGGTCTAACATCTGTAATACTTGGAGATGCAACATATTTCAGTACAAAAGTGTTGTGTAAAGTTACCTGAGTTAATATGGCCACAGCTCATTTGAAAACAAAGTTTTGTTACTTGTGCAATGACTGCTAAGAGCAAAATCCCTCTTGTTACAATGTAAGTAATGCACTCCAACTTCAGGTGGCAGGAAGGAAGACACAGTGCTAATTTATGAGTAGCTGCCATCTGAAGGCATTGAGATTTTAGGCCCATTGAGTCTTAACCAAAGAAGACCGAGGCAATACCTGAGGCAAGATCTACTTATCATTATATTTTAGTTTNCACCCCCCATCCCACTGGGAAGGACAGAGCAAGTGATACTTCTGTGTGGTAGTTAGTTGCCAGCTGAGATTAAAGCATGACAGCACCACAGGCACCTACGAGTGCCTACATAACCCCGGCCAGGAGAGGCGATACAGACCGTCAGTGCTGCCGTAGGCAGCGCGTTCCCATGGAGGGAGCTTGGGGTGACCAATGCACATACTTTGTGCCTAAACCAGAGGTGTGAGTTGTCTCACCTAGTGTTTGTATTTTAATGAGAACGAAGGGAGTGAAAAGCCCTGAGCAGGGGTCCATGGCTGGCTCCTTTCAGCTGTGAAATGTTTGTGTCCCTGGTGGCTCTCTTCTCCCCAGGGGTGGAGGGGGTGTGAGAGCCTCTCCTTTCATTTAAGAAGGGTTACAGGGCCATGCTGCCGAAAGAGCTGCACCAGGGGCTGAAAGTCCCGAGAGAGGTTTGGGTCAAGTCAGGTTGCTTTGGGAGGATTTGGATCTCTGAAGATGTTTTGTTTTCATTCTTTGAATTAAAATTTAATTTAAGTAATTGAAGTACATAATCCGTCTCTGAGGAATGCTGTCTTAATCTTGTCTCTTAGAAGAAAAAGCAGGATTTTCAAATTTTATCTGTTACTGATCAGCTGTATGAGCTTACAGCAGTTTTCTAATGTCTCTGAGCTTTCGTGTCACCTTATCTCATCCTGGCTTTATCTCTCCTAACTATGGAGATTTCAAGCAGTTTGTCTTTTGCAATGTGACAGTTCAGTGCTCAACACTGAGGATGCTTGACTAAAGTTGTGGAGTTAAGGCACATAATACCTAATAAAAACCTACCTCAAAAATCCTCTTCCTTACACCCCTGGCCCCCCCCCAAAAAAGAATTAAAAGGAAAAAACTCAGTTTTGTTTAGTTTGTTTCAGCATAGTAATTACTCATATAGGTCCAGTTACATTTCACATTAAAAAAAAAAAAAGGTAAATAGTAAATATAAGGAACCAGAGCAAAAGGAGGAAAAGTGAGAAGAGAAATTAGATGAGAGAGGTCTAGAGAGAACGAGAATCCAGCTTTAAAAAGACAAATTTTTAAAAAAAACTCAGACTCTGGATCCAGGCACCGACATTCTCTTCACCTTGGAATAGTCAGAGCACCACAACTGTGGGTTTTGGATATTCATACAGTATGAGATTCAGTTGAGAAAACCCTGATGCCCTATGTCGCTATGCAATGATTACTTCTATAAAAGCTTTTAAATTTAGATTACCTTTGTTGTAATGTGAAGGCTTTTGAAATCTGTGGTTATTTTGGAAGGCTTTTGTTTATTGCTCTAGTCCACTATAAAACAGCACAGACCCTATTTATTCAATTCCTCCCAAAACACCCAGAAATGAATTGCTGTAATGTGTGGTTGTGGCAGCCCAATGGTCAGACAAAATCAGCTGAGAAAGCAGGGCTGGTTGTGCACCAACTGCAGCGCCCGCCCGTCACCGGCCACAATCACTAACCTTTTTGGGAAAAGTCACTTCCATCAGACAGGCCACTGCAGGGCAGTGGCCGCAAGGCAGCAAAACACTGCTTGGAATAATTCTTTGCAGATGCCAGGAACCGGAAGTTTCAGGGAGAAAAATGAAAGCCATTCACTCTTCCAATGACACAAGCCTTTGATACAACAAAGTCATTTGGACAGAGAGCTCCAAGGTCAGGAAGGCACGTAAAGATTGGTGATTAGAGAAATACTATATCAGCAAAGTGTGGCAAGCTATTAAAAGAAACTGTAGCTTTTATGATTGTGCTGCTGGAGCTTCCCCAGGGCTATTTATATTAGATATTGAGTTAAGCATAACTTATTTAGTCTCAGCATTCCAGAAAACATTTTGATGTCAGCTACTGAAGGAAAGTAAACACAAGGAGGAGGAAACAGGGCTGATCCCAAACAGATAAAAATTTTGTAATTTAATTTTGTGAACCCATGCATGTTAGAGCATTGAGAAAGAGGAATTTTTAAAAGCTTGATTTGACTTAAAGCTTGGTTGATGGAGGTATTTAGTCACTGTGCAGCTGGGGGAGGATCAGTGGAGAAACAGAGATGATTTATCACCTTGAGTGCTTGTTACACCCTGACAAAGCATGAACAGAGTTTTCTGCAGGAATTTTCATCTAGAGCAGATTTTATGCACATGTGTGGTTCTCATCTAATGCTGTGGGCTTGTGAGTATGTTAAGCCAAACTATTTGCTTAGCTGGGCTCTTTGCCCAGTGGATGTCCTGATGGCTGGTGACAGGGATTTGCCTGCCCTGTAGCAAGCAATTAAGAGCCTTTGGGACTGTAATTTAGGAATCGTTCTGTGCGTCTGGACTTTTGGTCACTAAGCAAAGAGTCCAAAATCTGATCTAGAGGCTGGTAATATCTGCACAGATATTATCTCTCAGCTCAGCAGTTCCAGTACAGGAATCATGCTTGTTTATTTCTGTAAGAATAAGTCAATAAATCCATTGGGGATTCTCTATTCTCTCAGAATAACACCGTGGACCTGAGGAACTCACAGGTATGAATGTAAAGTCAGGTGTGATTTTCTTTGATTTGCCAGAAAGTACTGTTTATTTAAGACTGAGGAAGTGGGAGTGCTGAAACCTCAAAGTCAAGTACAGCTCAACCCCCTTAACACAGGGGAGACACCTCAACAGCTCCTTGCAGAGGGTTGCCATCTTGACTGTGCTTTGATTCTTAGATTTATTTTTTTAAAGGTGCTTTTATGAGGGAGGTTAGAACAGCTTTGTTTGAGTTCTGCAGGAAAAAAAAGTGTGAAGGAATACAGTAGAACAAGCATAATATGACAGGTATCACTCAGTAGATGTTATCTGTCCAGAAATACTGTCCAAGAAACAATTTGTACTTCCTACTACCTTGTTCTGACCACGTGTTTTAATCATTTTGGATTTAGATAAGACACCACCCCTTTCATTTTCTTTTATCTGAATAAAAGATATGATTTATAACATTGTGAAGACTATACTTTTGTGCTTTTCTTGATTAGCATAGTTCCCATTCCATGACCTCTTATCACTGATAAAATAAAGTTTTTCACTCAGATTTTGAAATTCTACATTTCTGTGTTTGAGTGAAAGAAAACTTCCTCTTTCTTCTCACCTTGCTACTTTTTTTTTTTTTTTTTGCTCTATTGTTTTAATTGCAAAAAAATTA